>ML438831.1:43796-102240 GCA_005239525.1 Nicotiana knightiana
TGTGGCTATTGGGGTATCTATCTCCTTTGAATCCTCCATTTTGAATTTCTTGAGGAGTTCTTTCACATACTTCTGTTGATGTATCATTGTGCCATGTGGAGTTTGTTTGATTTGCAAACCTAAGAAGAAGGTTAGCTCACCCATCATACTCATTTCAAACTCAGTCCCCATTAATGTAGCAAATTCCTTGCTAAGCTTTTCAGTAGTTGCCCCAAATATGATATCATCAACATATATTTGCACAATCAGAAGATCTTTTCCCTTTACCTTTAGGAACAAAGTACTGTCTATCTTGCCTTGTTTGTACCCATGTTCAAGCAGGAATTTTGACAATCTCTCGTACCAAGCTCTAGGCGCTTGCTTGAGACCATAGAGAACCTTTTCAAGTTTATATACATGATCAGGTGACTCTTTGATTTCAAAACCAGGAGGCTATTTTACAAATACATCTTCCTTCAAATAGCCATTAAGAAAGGCACTCTTTACATCCATCTAATGAAGACTGAAATCCATGTGTGCAACAAATGCTATAAGAAGTCTTATTGCCTCCAATCTTGCCACAGGAGCAAAGGTCTCATCATAGTCAATTCCCTCTTCTTGGTTGTATCCTTGAACAACCAGTCTAGCCTTATTTCTTGTAACAGTTCCATCCTCATCGAGCTTGTTCCTGAAGACCCACTTGGTGCCAATTACTGATCTGTCTAGTGGCCTGGGTACCAAGTGCCATACTTGACTCCTTTCAAATTGATTCAGCTCTTCTTGCATGGCTGTTACCAATCAGCATCTTCAAGGGCTTCAGCAATGTTCTTTGGTTCAATCAAGGATATAAATGCATCAAATGCACACAAATTTTTCAAGGAGGATCTAGTTTTGATTCTAGATCTCAAGTCTGTTTTGATGTTCTCAAGAGGGTGAGAACTCTGATATCTGTGTGGTTTGAGTTCCAGCTGTTCACTTATGGATTGTTCCATGTTGTCTTGTAGTTATGAAACAGGATCAGGTCCAGTATTTCCATGTAGAATTCCCCCTGTCAAGTTGCGTGGGGTTGTTGAACCTGGTCCATCACCTGTTCCATCTGTCATAGGTTCTTCAATGTGGTCATTGCTCCTCACCAGTCCAAGCTCCTCATCTTCTGGTTCCTTACCAACCCAAATAATTTCACCTTTCTTTCCGTTTCCAAAGGAGAAATTTCCTCCTTTGAGACTTTCAAGTGAAAGGAACTGTTCCATGTTCCCAGTCATATGCTTTGAGCAGCTACTATCCAAGTACCAAATTTGGCTGCCTCCTCTCACTTGAACCTACAAAAGGAAATCAGGGGTTAGTTTTAAGAACCTAAACTAGTTTGGGTCCTTTTCTATGAGATAATGGATGAATCAGATTTTTTTTGGCCCAGTTTGGTAGCCAGTTTTTCTCTTTAATGAATCTCTCATTTTTCTGACTGGCCTTCTCTTTGACAGCACACTCATATTTATAGTGGCCAGGCTTCCCACAATGGGTGCAGATTTTATTTTCAGGGAGAGTGAGATGCTTGCTTTTGGGATCCCACTTAGGCAATTGACTCCCAAAATCAATCCCTCTTCTGTTGCTACTGTGATTCTCTTGAATCCATCAGGGCGTCAGAGGATTTATTCCATTTACAGGTTCGATCAAATTCATGTTTGATTTTTCCAAGTTGTTCATTAAGAGTTCTTATTTTCTCGTCCTTGGCATACATCTTATCTTTTAATTTTCCTATGTTTTCTTCTAACATGACATGATAGTGATCAACTACCTTTTTACTGGATCCTGGTCTTAAATTAAGTTTTCAGATTTTGGCTCTAGAATCTCAGTTTCGAGTGGATGAACCTGGTTCATCAAGACATTGTTTTTCTTTTCAGATTCACTGACCCTTATCTCCAGGTCCATGCATTTTTCTTTTAGCATTGCACACTCTTTAGATTTGATCCTTCTCTTTGGTTGTTTCCTCAGAATCATCTATGAAGTCAAGTAGCAACTCAGAGAGTTTCTCCTTAGACAAAAACTTTATTTTAGTTTTATGTTTTGAGACACTTACCTCTGGTTCTTCATAAGTCTCCTCATCAGATTCTCCAATTTCCATGAGAGCCTGATCTTCTGTCTCACCATCTTCTGATTCTTCATCTGAACTTTCCCACCAAGCAGCAACCATAGCCTTTGTTGTGTTTGTCTTGGATTGAACTTGTTCCTTCCTTCTGTTCCTCTCATATCTTTCCTTTTTCCACTCTACTTCCCACTGAGGACAGTTTTTAATGAGATGGTCAGTCTTACCACATTTATAACATCCCTCATTAGCTGACCTTTCTGGTGTCTTTGCCTTATTGAAGTTTCCTCCCCTGGACATGCCCTTCTTCCTCATGAGAAAGTTTCTGAATTCTTTGGTTATCATGGCCATCTCATCCTCCTCCAGATCAGCTCCCTCGGTGATCATCAGTGCTAGACTTCTCTCCTTCTTTGGGGCATCCATCTTCATGGTTTGCCTTCTGAGTTCATAAGTAGTGAGGTTTCCAATCAACTCATCCAGTCTAAGGGTTGCCATATTTTTGGATTCCTGGATAGTAGTGATCTTGCTTTCCCAGGAGATAGGCAGAACCCTTGTCAAGATCTTCTCTACCTTGTCTTCTTCAAGTATGATTCTTCCAAGAGACTTGAGTTCATTTGTCAAGGTTGTGAACCTTGTGTACATTTCCTGAATTGTCTCTCCTTCTTTCATAGTGAAGTTTTCATACTGAGAGTATAGTAGTGTACCTCTAGACCTCTTCACTTGAGTTGTTCCTTCATGGGCTACTTGTAGAGTATCCCAGATTTCCTTGGCAGTGGTGCAGCTTTGGATTCTACTGTATTCATCTGGTCCTAATCCACACACTAGCCACTTCTTTGCTTTGGTATTCTTCTCCCATTTCTTCAGATCTTCAGCCGTGCAGTCAACCCTAGTCTTAGGTACATATACACCTTCAATAGTTTTCTTCATTGTTGCAAGTGGTCCATCAGTGACTATATCCCAGGGTTCATAGTCCTCTCCAATAATGTGGTCCTTCATTCTATTCTTCCACCAAGAATAGTACTAGCCATTGAAGAGTGGTGGTCTTGCAGTTGATTGACCTTCCCAGTTCCCAGGTGGTGCACTCATCTTGATCTTTTCCAAGGTGTTAGCCTTTTCAAGGATAACCTGCTCTGATACCAATTGATGTTTCAGACTTCAATACTACACAATATTATAAGTTAACTGTGCAGTACCCAATTTTCGAGTGATGTCGAATAAGAAGAACCTGGTTCTTCTTGGTGTACTACTTACTACTATTTGCTGAATAATAAAGCAGTAAAGTAAAGACACAGATATTTTACGTGGAAAACACCTGGCTCAAAAGGTGAAAAAACCACGACCTACTCCTCAGTAGGATTTGCTCAAACACTTCACTAAAAACTCTAAGCCAAACAGACTTACAAAATAAACTCTTTTGTAATCCTATGACTAACTCTAATCCTCTTTGTATCAACTAGCCTCTAGATAATTTATACAGACTTCAAGCTAACTCTAACTTGAACAATGTGTACCTATTACAATTGCTTCTATTAAAGCTGAAAAGATACAATGTTAAAACTCCTACTACAACCAACTAGACTCACTGATAAACAGATGGAACTGTTTCTTCTAGTTGAACTGTAGCCTTTGCACAGTACTTCTGCTTGCAAATATCTGGGAATTTTGCTTTCAGAACTTGTCAATTTAGTCTTTGTGCGTCTTTGTGTCGTGTATTTCAGCAGTAATACTTTGAGTATTTATAAAGTCAGTTGTTGAGTTCTGGTCCGATTCTCCCTGGGAGAACAAGTTCTTATCAAACTCAACTTCCTTCCTTCGTTTCTATCCTTGCTGAATTCAACTTCCATTCTCTTCATTAGTTTGCAATCTTTTCGTATTAGGAGACATCCTCTTAGTTCTTTGATACTCAGCAATCACCGATATCTCCTATGCTTGTACGATTTTTATGCCAACTGCTCCGTTCAGGTGTGTATGCTTTGATGGACCTGGTTCAACTTGTTAATATTTGTCAATCTTCAAAACCCATTCAGTGACATGAGCCAACAAACCTCACTATTCTGATCTCGAAGCACATGTTGCAAAGTCCATTCCTTGAATCGATGTAGAGTTACCTATAGTTTATCCAAGTACCTTTGCATTCATTCTTCTCGAACTTCAAAGGTTCCGTTAACCTGGTTCACCACGAGGAGGGATTCTCATTTGGCCTCGATCACCTCCGCTCTCAAGCCTTTGGCTAATTCGAGACCTGCAATCATGACCTCATATTTGGACTCGTTGTTAGTCAATATTACAGTTCTGATAGATTGTCTTACTACATTACTTGTGGGTGGTTTCAGAATGATGCCGAGTCTGGACCCCTTTGCGTTCGAAGCACCGTCCATATAAAGGGTCCATATTTCCGAAGATGTACCCGAGTTCACTAAAAATTCTCTTTCAACCTTGGGTACTAGGTGTAACGATCTGACCGGTCATTTTGAACTCTAGCACATCGTTCAATGGTGTGAGGCCCTGAGTAGCTTCACTTGAGTTATTATGACTTGGACGCATGGTCGGAATTAAATTTCAGGAAGTTCGAAGTTGATTTGGAAAGAAAATTCTCATTTCGGAAGCTTTAAGTTGGAAGAATTGACTATAGTGTGATTGTTGAGTAAACGACCTCAGTATCTGGATTTGAAGGTTCCAACTCGTATGATGATTTCGGACTTGGGCGTATGTCCGGATCGGGTTTCGGATGACCCAGGAGCGTTTCGGCACCTATGGTGGAAGTTGGCATTTTGGAAGAATTTTATAAATTTGGGTTGAGGTATAATTCAATGTTATCAATTTTCTTTTGGGATTCCGAGAATGGAATAGCTCCATAT
The DNA here is from genome assembly GCA_005239525.1 of Nicotiana knightiana. NCBI lineage: Eukaryota > Viridiplantae > Streptophyta > Magnoliopsida > Solanales > Solanaceae > Nicotiana > Nicotiana knightiana. Next base: position 48,714 of record ML438831.1, read on the forward strand.
GGTGATTTTGGTATTGGGAGCGCATCCAGAAGTGGATTTGGAGGCCTGTAGGTCATTTCTGGGTCATTTGGCGAAAGATAGAAATTTGAAGGTTTTTTAAGAAGTTTGATCGGGAGTGAACTTTTTGATATCGGGGTCGGATTTCGACTTCGGAAGTTGGAGTAGCTCCGCAATGTCGAATGTGACTTGTGTGCAAAATTTGAGATCAATCGGACGTGATTTGATAGGTTTCAACATTGAATGTAGAAGTTTAAAGTTCTAAAGTTCATTAAGCTTGAATTGGGGTGCGATTCATGATTTTGATGTTGTTTATGGGACTGGGTTGTGTGATTGGAAGGGGTCCCGGAGGGCCCCGAGTGTGTTTCGGGATGGTTTCAGACCAAATTCGCAATTTCATAATCCAAGTTTTCAATGTCTAAATGACCCTTGGATACAAATCACGAGAATGTGTATTTGTTCTCGAATCTGTCATTGAGAGGAAAAGGATTAAATCCTTTTAAGAAATAAAGTTTTTGATCGGACCCCTTGTTTATGATTGCTGGTTTCTGGTGTTTGGATTGTTAATCGTGATCGCGTAGATAGGAACGCGATCTCATAGTACTGACTGGGTGCTGTCGCGCCCCCCTCTTTCCTCTCCTTTCGGATCGGTCAGGGTTTTTGACATTATTGGGAAAACTCATTTCCTTTTGGGATAAAGGATGTAAGATTTTGAAGAGTCGCCACCTAACGAATTAAGGTGCGTTAGGGCACCTAATATGGGTCACAATAAAACTAATTGAATAACAAGAGATTGGGTAAGGGCTTGAAATTACTCCAAGGGGAAGGTGTTAGTCACCCCTCAAAGTCCACAACTGTGGTTCCCGGCCAAACAAACTTTGTGAATTTAGGCAAGTAGCAAATAAGCAGTCAAAGTATACACATGGAAACAAGTAATGGTTTTGAAAGGATTCGCAGTCTAAGAACACATATGTAGGGAATATGGGAGTCCTAAGTTGTTTATCCTATAGGATCACATCAATTCAATGCCCGGTAATCACTCCTCAGTGAGGTGCTACATGTGGCATTAGCACATCGGTCATCATATCCATACCTACCCTTTACCCCACCCCTTAGCGGTTATTAAGTGAATTTATTTAGCGATCTCTATGTGTACTGTTACCCGTCCCTTCTTAATGGTCCTGGAGGAATTTAGGACCTCTAAGTATAGGTAATTCTAGACAGACCCCTAAGGTTTTAAAAGGATAAAATTCTAAGCGACAGACAAGAACAAATAGGACCGATCAGATAAATGCAGGAAAGCAGTTATGAGGCCCAGATTTACCTCCACAAGTAATGCACATAATCAGCACGCCTCAAACACAACCAAGAGGCAGTTTTATCCTAAGACAGGATATCTAAGTGAATGTCAATGCACAGAAATATGCAGCTTTATTTTTATAAACTCAGAAGCAGGGGTCTAATCAGTTTGCCTACTGATTTCTAAGCATGTTAACCTTTAGATAGTTCAGAAGTTGTTTTTGCCTAAAAGCATGTTGTTCTAGGTGTTACGAAAATACAGGGATTGTTGTCAGTTTTATCTAAAATAGGATAATCATATGAGAGATTGTTTTTACCTTTTTCGTGAGTCAGTAGTTAAACTAGGCGTGGTTAAGCAGATGCAAACGAAATCCTAGAGCAGGATATCTAATATGCACATATAAATGCAGGACGGTTAAGACATAATTTCAGGATGTGCAGAATTCCAAAAGGCATGATTTCTAAAATTCACAAAGAGTTACAGGATGATGGAGACATGATTTTGAGGGCACAGGAGTAACAATTTTATATTGATTTTATTATCCTAAGAGCAGGATTTCTAAGTGGTAGGCATAAGCATAAATTAAGGACATGTTGTGTGTTAAAGCAGTAAACATGAAAGCCTTAAAGACGTGATATCTAATGCATGATTGGCATGATTTGAATGAATATGTTGGTCTTAAGCATGGATTCTAATGCATATATAGGAAATGTAAAAGCCTAAGGCATGATTTCTACCCAATGATAGAATATATAACTACCCTCCCCATTTCACTAGCCAACCCCAATATCTATTTACAAATAACTATTACACCAGCTGAATAAATTACATAAATAGATAAGGGAAAGGAAGAAGTTAAACTATAGGGAGCCTGAAGTAGGCCCAAATGTACCAAATTGTCCATAGCCTCATATGCCAAAGTCATAGCCTTTCTCATGTCCGGGTGTGTCAGAGTTCCCTAAGGACCTCAAGGATCCCGGGCAGTGCTCACACCCAGACTTCATAACTAGAGATGAGTAAGTGCAGTGTGGAAGAGCCAACCCTAGTGCATCAGAGTTCAGAGGGATATCATAGGGATCCCAAAGCAGTCACACACTGGAGGGGCAGAACTTAAGGACCTAAGAGTAGAGTGAGAGTGCTTGACATAGTTTGAAAAGGTTTTAATAGGAAAGCAGTATTTGAAAAAGACTCAGTTGAAGTAGTTTTATAAAAAAAAGAGAATTGTTCAGTAAAACAGTTTTGACAAGAGTTGTGTAATCAAACAAACAACAGAATAAACACGGAGCCAAATAGGTTCAGCAATACTCAAATAACAACCCTTCACACAGGGATAGTTGGGGTCTGGGGACACATAATACAAATATAATAAACAAAAATCTTTTGCAATTAAGGGGTGACTAATAGTGCAAATAGTAAGACATGGATTTAGGAGTGCTAATTAGAACATAGTTATAGAATCAGAAGTGCTTTAGGGGGTTCATGGGATTAGGAGATGACATAGTAGGATTTCATAGCACTAATGAGGACATAGAAGTACTAGACATGATTAAGCATAACATCAAGACAACATAGGGTAACAAATCAGTTTTGCAAAAATAGGTGCATGCCAGAACTGGACAACAAATAGACAATCATTCAAAAATAGAGTAGAGTCACACTGAGACAGACTACAAGGGGGAGTAAACATGTTGATCCTAAAAGGGGTAGGACATAACTAACATGCTGGGTGAAGCAATAATGTAAACATGTCAATTACATGTCGAACAGCAAAACAATAGACAGAAACAGATCAGGAATATGATAAACTGAAGCAGTAGGAAACACATTGGTTTGGGAGCTTGAATTTAAAATCAGAACATACTAGTAAAGAGAGTAGACACAAAGTGAAGAACATGAGAGTGCAATAATTAGCCTTAGCTTGCAGCCGGCTTATTTAGTAACAATAGCAAGTAACAAAGAAAGCAGAAGAACTTTTAAGTGTATGAGAGATGTGAACTAATGTTCGTTCGTGTGTGTATGAGTGTCTAATGAGAGTAGAAGAGAGAAATATATATATATATATAGTAGTTTGAAAGCTAGGTAAATAAGGTAAGAAATTAATTATAGAACTCGGAATCAATTAAAGTAAAATCAGTCCAACTACTCCCTTAATTAAGGGAATCAGTTCAAACGGTTGAAAGACAGGTAACTAGTAAAGAAATCATATGTAACGGAAGGAAAGGTTTCAAACAGTACAAGTATAGAACCAGTAATTAGGGCTAGGTTCAGAAAGTCCTAATTATGGAAACAATATTAAGAATCAGTAAATAATGTAGTCAACCAAATAATAAGGCAAGAAAAATAATTTAGAAACCGGAAATTAGTAAAGTACATCATCACAGGAAACTAGTAAATGGTATCAATCACAGGAAATCAGGGAATCAAATAGAAACTAATACTGATTAGGGGAAATTACCACCAATTTCTATCGATAGACAAAATAAACATATAATAGGCGGGAAGAAACAAATCAGAAACCCTAATAAGCATAATAGGGTAGAAATCACAGAGACTCAGAACATATTCATGAGAAACAGGCATACACACAAATCGCATGAACAAATCAGCAAAGACAAACTCAGAACCCAAAGCTAAGCCAAGAAATCAGGTTTTTAAACTTAATTAGTTAAGGGAGAACCTAAATAAAACCGTTTAAACACAATAAAGACTATAGAATAATCACTTAAAATCAGAGAAAAATCGTTTTGAAGAGAGGTTCAGAAACCTTAGTTATGAAAATGAAGAGACGCTTTGAAAAATCGAAAGATTTTTATAGAAAAATGGTAAAACAATTCAAATATCCTCAGATGGGTTACAGATCTAAAGAGTCAAGAGATAAGATTAGGGTTTTGAGAGAGATAACCCAGAGATAGAGAGATTCCGGCTCAAAATCCATATATTTAGTAATAAAATAGGACGATCTTACTCAATCGAGCCATGATGGCCTGAGAATGGTGAGAACAGGCCCGGGGGTGAGTGAACGGCCACTGGTCCCCTTGAGGACCTCAAGATAGCAAGAATCTCGGCCATAGGAGGGGAGCCATTAGAGCTAGGGGTGGTAGTGAACCACCATAATTAACGGCGAGCAAGCAACGGCGGGTGGACGACATGGTTTGGACAGAGGAGGTTTGAGAGAGAATGAGAGGAGTGACGGCAGGTGAGTAAGGAGTGAATGAGAGGTTTGGGGGGGTCATTAGGTTAAATTTGGAAAGATTAAACTTGGACCGTTGATCAAAAATGATCAACAGCCAGGATGTCGGAATTGGGTCGGGTAGGATTTGGGAGTTGGGCCTGGGTCTTTGGGCTAGTTTAATTAGGTGTGGGCTGGTTTTATTTAGGCTAAAATCGAAATAGAATAGGCTATTTGTCAAATACCCAATCCAAATTAGTTAAAATAATTTATAAAATAACTAATAGTCATAAAATATGAATTTCATGCATAGAAAATAGTTTTAAATATTATTTAATATTTTAAAATACAAAGGACTAATTTCTGGTAAAAATAGTACAAAATTATATGTTTGGGCTATAGTTGCAAAGTTATTACAATTATAGCCAAAAGGTGCCAAATTGGTTATTTACGGAATAATTAAATCAAGAAATATTTTTGAAATCATTTGTGATGCAATTGTATAATTATTTATTGGAAATAAAATACTAGACAAATTAATAAAACATAGAAAAATTATGGCAAAACACAAATTGCTAGTAATGCATGAGTTTGAAGGTATATATGCAATTAAAAATATATTTTTTTGGGAAAAATTGGGTATCAACAGGTGCTGGAAAAGTTGTTCTTTGCGATAGCAGGGGTAAGTACGTGATCGCGGAAGGCATTGGTCTGAGGCATGAAAGTTTGGCCTTCGCGTTCGCGGAGCTAGGCTCGCGTTCGCGTAGGGTGATCAGGCAGAGGTTTGCGATCGCATCGACTTTGTCGTGTTCGCATATAAGAGAAGTTGGGGCATCTAAATTTGGTCTTCGCAGTCGCGAAGGTGTTCCTGCGATCACGAAGAAGGTCGCATGGGCAGTGAGGTTTTTAAAAGAAGGGGATTTGGCCATTTTCCTCCATTTTTCATTGTGTTGAGCGACTTTTGGAGCTCTTGGAAGGGATATTTTCGTCATCTATGTCAAGGTAAGTAATTCCAACCTATAGAAAGTTAAATACTTGGATTATATATGGATTTAGGCATGAAAATTTGTAGAAATTTGGATTTTGAAGGAAAACCTAGAAATTTATATTTTTGAATTTTGACCACGAATTTGGACATGAAATTGAGAACAAATCATATATTTGAGTTCATGATAGTAGGGGTAGTGTTTATCTTGGAAAGTTTTCCGAATCCGGGCACGTTGGCCTGGGGGTGAATTTTAGGGATTCTTCAAATTGGTTTGGAAATTCACTTTAATAGTTAGGATGTGAACTCTTGAGCATGTATTGAATATTTTATATAATATTCGAGTAGCTTTGGGTCATTTGGCACCGAGTTGAGGATTGAAAACACAATTTTGGACTGGAAAGTAAGCTTTGAGACGAGGTAAGTCTCCTGTCTAACTCTATGATAGGGAAATTACCCCTAGGGGTAGTAAATTCATGTATGCTACTTGTTGTGGAGGCTACTTACGCGTGAGGTGACGAGAGACCATATGAAGCTACATTCATGATATTGTCCGGGTAGACTTAGGTTCACATCATGCTATAGCTGTACTATTTGAGTAGTCTCTCGCCTATTAAATTCCTCTGTTTTACATTTGTACTTGAGACTAGACTTGCTATTGTAGAGACTTCACAGGTTTATGTTTAGTCACCGGATAATTTTCCTCCTCTTACGACATGTCTCCGTTATATATATGTTTCATTAAAAGGTTTTTATTAAAGAAATTACAACTCACACATTTATTCGTGAGTTAGGTCAAGGACCTATCAAAGCTTTTTATTCTAATAGGATTGAGCCGTTCACCTCGACAGGATTTTGTATTTCACTCTTATAGGATCGGGCCCTTGGCCTCTGTAGGATTTATGTACCACACTCTCATAGGAGCGGGCCATTCGCCTCGGCAGGTTAATAGATGCATCTATGGTTCGTGCCATTCGACCCTCGGTAGTGCACAATTTAAATATTTATGTTGGATTGAGTCGTACACCTCGACATTCCCTATATCATATCCTCGTGGAATCGTGCGTAATATTTCGCAAAAAGCCAATGTATCCATGAGTTTTCCTGATTTGAATTATGACAATCTATTGGATAAAATCCACTACACCTATATGTGTGCTCCGGTTAAGGAGGGAATTTCTAATGGGAAGCTTGAGTTCATAGTAAAGAGGGGAATTTTTATCACATATTTTACGCTTGTTTATTTCATTTATTTAATCTGCCTCATGATTATTTACCTTTTTACTATACCTGATATTATTGGACCACTAGTGAGTGTCGATGTCGACCCCTCGTCATTACTCCTCCGGGGTTAGGCTACATACTTACTGGGTACACGTGAATTTACGTACTCATACTACACTTGTTGCACATTTTTGTGCAGGTACATATATGTCTAGTGGCCTTGTGAGAGCAGAGGCGTGTATACATGCAGGGACTTAGGTGAGTTGCACACCATATTACGACCCGCAGCCAGCAGAGTCTCCTTCAGAGTATTTATATTTTTCCAGTCCAATTTGTATTCCGGACAGATGTATTTTATTTTATATTCCTAGTTGATGCTCATGCACTTCTGACACCGGGTTTTGGGGTGATTATGGGTTGTCATCTATTGGAATTGTTAAAAATATTATTATTTATCTATAAATCCCATATTGTACTATTTAATTAAAGGAAAATATGATTTCTAAAATATTGAAATGAGAACCAAGCTAAGTATTTAATCATTGGCTTGCCTGACAGTGGTGTCCGACGCCATCACAGCCTTTAATGTATTTTGGGTCGTGACACTAGGGCCGGCGTGAAGTCAGCCACGAAGTCTGCCATGATTTGAGACTTGATGGTTGTTGGGGGTCGATATTCAATATCGTACCCGTTTATTTCTACAGCCCATTTGGCTAGCCTTCCCGAAAGTTCGGGCTTGTGCAGAACATTTTGAAGTGGATAAGTTGTTACAACACAAATGGGATGACATTGAAAGCATGGATTTAGTTTCCTAGAGGCGCTTATCAAAGAGAGCGCAAATTTTTCTAGATGGGGATTCCTAGTTTCGGCCTCACCTAAGGTCCAACTAACATAATAGATAGGGAATTGCGTACCTTGCTCTTCTCGAATCAAGACCACTTACCGCTATCTCCGATACTGCTAAATAAAAGTAAAGATGTTTGTTTGCCCTCGGCGTGTGAAGCAGCGGTGGGCTCGATAAGTACCATTTTAGCTCCTCCCAGACATGTCGGTACTCCGGAGTCCACGTAAAGTTATTCTTCTTCTTCTTCAGTAACGAGAAGAATCGATGACTCTTGTCGGAGGACCTCGAGATTAATCGCCCGGGGTGGTTGTGCGCCCTGTTAATCTCTGCATGATCTTTACGTTGTCTACTACTGTGATGTCCTCGATATCTTTGACTTTATCGGGGTTGATCTCAATTCCTCGGTTGGATACCATGAAGCCAAGAAACTTGCCAGAGCCGACTCCGAACGCATATTTTTCGGGGTTGAGCTTCATGTTGTACTTCTTCAGTATACCGAAAGTTTCCTACAAATGCTTCAAATGGTCCTCTGCTCGCAGGGACTTAACTAGCATGTCATCATCATAAACCTCCATCAATTTTCCTATTTGCTCTTCAAACATCCGGTTTTCTAAGCGTTGCTAAGTTGCACGAACATTTTTAGTTCGAATGGCATTACATTACAGCAGTATGTGCCGTACTTAGTGATGAATGAGGTCTTTTCTTAATCTTCCGAGTTTATTTGAATTTGGTTGTACCCGGAATAGGCATCGATAAAACTGAGGATCTCATGGCCGGTCGTGGCATCGATCATGCGATCGATATTAGGCAAAGGAAAAGAATAATTGGGACATGCTTTATTTAGGTCTTTATAATCTACACGCATTCTAAGTTTGTTTCCCTTCTTAGGGACTGCCACTATGTTTAATAACCATTTGGGATATTTTACTTCCCAAATGGATACTATTTTAAGAAGTTTTGTTACCTCGTATTTTATGAAGGCATGCTTGACCTCGGATTGGAGTCTTCTTTTTTGCTTCACCGGATGAATTTGGATCTAGGCTTAGATTATGAGTGGTGATTTCCTGTGGGATCCCTATCATATCGAGATGGGACCAAGAAAAGTAATTTATGTTAGTTTTAAAGAATTGAATAAGTTTTCCCCTGAGCTCAGGAGCAAGCCCCTTGCCCAGGTATAAATTTTGTTCGGGCTGATGTTCGGTCAATGTGATTTATTCCAGCTCTTCGATCGCGACTTGGTGGTTTCGGAATCATCGGGGACTATGAAGTATCGAGGGACGCTATAGTCATCATCTTTGTCAGCCCCCTACTTCTCTGATTGGGTCGAGGATGGTGTTTGTGGTTGCTATTTGGCCTCCTGTTTTCCCTTTGAATCTGATCATGTTGTTCATGAGAGTACCGGTATTGGTATCACTTTGTCGACTGAAAACATTTCCTTGGCGGCGGATAGCTCCCCATAGACCGTTTTAACTCCCTCTGGTTCTGGGAACTTCAGAACTAGTGAGGGGTCGAGGGCACTGCCCTCATGTTATGGATTCATGGCCTCCCGAACAGGGCGTTATACCTCATATCGCCCTCGATCACATGGAAATCCGTCTCTTGGATGGTCTCGGCCATATTCACCGGCAAAGTTATCTCGCCTTTGGTGGTTTCGCATGCCATGTTGAAGTCGTTAAGTACTCGGGCCGCGGGCACAATTTGACCCTATAGGCCGAGATGTTCTACGACCCTCGATTGAATAATGTTGGTCGAGCTACCTGGATCAATCAAAACATGTTTAACTTGAGTCTTATTCATAAGTGCAGATATAACCAGTGCGTCGTTATGGGGTTGCACGATCCCCTCTGCATCCTCGTCATCGAAAGACAAGGTTCCTTCTGGTACATAATCCCAAATTATCTTCTCCCTTGTGATCGACACCTTGGTGCGTTTAAATACTGGTCCATGAGGAATATCGACCCCTCCAACAATCATGTGGATCACGTGTTGTGGCTCTTCTTGCTCGTTCTGCATGTTTGAATCTCTGTTTATGAAGTGGTTCTTGGCTCGATCACTTAAGAATTCCCGAAGGTGTCTCTCGTTAAACAACCGGGCTACTTCCTCCCTTAGCTGTCTGCAATCTTATGTTCTATGGCCATGGGTTCCATGATATTTGCATATTTGGTTGGGATTTCTCTGGGCTGGATTGGTCTGCAGAGGTCGAGGCCATCTAGTATATTTGATGCGTCCGATGGATGATACGATAACCGATGCATCAACATTCAAGTTGTATTCTGACAGCGTGGTGCTTTTTTGGGCTCGTCATTCCTGTCGAAACCATTCTTGATCATGAGCCCTCAAGAGCTCTGACCTCGATCATTTCTCCTTTCAGGTCCGTTGTTTCTCCGATCTCTATTATATGGTTGATAACCATCCCTGTTTAACTGTAGTTCCCGGTCAATATCCCATTTGACTTTACCGACATTCCTGATAGGTTAAACGGATCCGGAAGGAGGCCCCATCTAGTCATCTTCGACCATAATCTTCAACTGATATTGATTATGCACATCATCCCAGGTGACAGTTGGGTATTCGATCAAGTTCTACTTTAATTGTTGTAAAGGCACCATGGTTCGTACGTTTAGTCCTTGAGGGAAGGCTTGAACGGCCCAATCATCAGCAACTAGTGGTAGATCCATCCGTTTTATTTGGAACCGAGACACAAACTCTCTAAGCATCTCATTATCTTTCTGCTTTACCTTGAAGAGGTCGGACTTCCTAGTCTCGACCTTTATAGCTCCGGCGTGTGCTTTAACGAAGGAATCTGCAAGCATGGAAAAAGAATCAGTGGAGTTGGGTGGCAAATTATAGTATCATATCATTGCTCCCTTTGATAGGGTCTTCCCTAATTTCTTCAACAATACGGACTCGATCTCATCATCCTCCAAATCGTTCCCCTTAATCGCACATGTGTAAGAAGTGACATGCTCGTTAGGGTCGGTCGTTCCATTGTACTTGGGAATTGGTTTAGGATCCGCGCTCGTAGGGAATGGCTTTTGTACAAACTTGCTTAAATCCAAACCCTTCAAAATAAGTGGTGCTCCCGGAATTTGATCAACCCTGGAGTTATAGGTTTCCACCTTCTTGTCATTTGCTTCAATCTTCTTCTCCCCTGATTCAACTCGCTTTGTCATCTCCTCGAGCATCTTCATGATAGCGGGGTCGGTCCCTGATTCATTTCTATTTGATCTTCTTGATACCGATTCGGCCCTATGAACAACTTCCAGTGATGGATCGGGTTCGACCCTGCTCAATGCATGGTTCTGGTTTTGGAGTTGTTCTATTACAGCTTGTTGAGCCTGCAACATTTCGAATATCACTCGAAGGCTGATCCCTCCTTCTTCGTCACCCTGTATGCTCTGACCGGCTTATCGAACATCTCTGCGGACGCTATTCTCGGGGTCGACGACCAAATTTGCATTAATGACAACATGGGAACTGACGTCGAATGGGTCTACGACAGGGACTCCATTGAGGTTAAATGGAGGCACTTCGTTACCTGGGGAGGCTATGTTGTCGTTCTCGCCGTGGAAACCAAGGCCATTGTCTATGTGTGTGGGTGCTGCTTGAGAGTTCGACATGTTGATCCTGGAATCAAAGATACTCACAAGAACAAGTATAAAATAGTATGTGTTACGAAATTTAGTACCAGGCAATCACTATTGTCCTTGGCCCCATGGTGGGTGCCAAACTATTTATCCTAAAAACGGATAACAATTAAATTTAAATGTTGTTTTAAGGAAACGTGATTTCACTTGGCACAAACTGAGAAAATATGTAAATTAATATTGAAATTGATTATAAGGAAAAATAAAGCAATCCAAATGAGATGCGCAGCTTTGGCCCTCGAGATAAGTTACCCTCGAACCAAATGAATAAGCAAAACGAGATATGAACAAAGTAACAGGGTATTCATATCTTAAAGAAAATAGTAATATATTGCTTTGTATTGCGTGAATCTGATGCCTTTCCAAATGATTAGACCCCCTTTATATAGTGGGAAAGTCCTACTTATGGTACAACTCTAAATACAGTAAGAAATCCTATTGATTGGCTAATTAGTCAGCCTCATCTTGATACGTGCCGAGATTTTTGTCGTGATCCATGCTCGATTACGGATATTTTGGCTTGTCGTTACTTGTCTAGGTGAACTTCCATCGGTCCTGGTTGATCTCCATTCTGCTACGTCTCGATCTTGGTTGGTCTCGTCCTTGGTTGGTCTCTAAATTAAGGGTTCAAGAATCTAACTTCGTACTGAGGCTCGATATAACACAAGGCTGAACCGTAGCCTATCATGATCCAATCTCGATTAGTCATAAGAAGGGCATACCTGTTTTGACCGTATACACATATTGTGGGGGTTTCAAACCGTCGTAGTTTCAATTTTTACTCCTACTATAACCGCAATCTGTTAACAATTCTGTTTTTTCACATTTACAGTCCTATTTATTGAATGTTATGCTTTGAAACTTCTGTAGCACTTCATAATCATTTAAAACCAATATAGAAGATTAAATAAGAAAAATATTCATTATATAAAACACAAGTATACTAAAATTACATCATCCAAATATTAGTGCTTCAAAGTGTATTTCAACAGTAATATCCAAAATATTCATAGTTGATCCTACAAAATAATCACTAATTCACACTTGGATGGTCACCATTGTTACTTTCATCTAAAGATCTTCTTGGTTCAACTGTTGATGGTGCACCACTTCCTAAATCTGGTGCCTGAAAAAAAAAATACAGCCAATAAGCAAATAACTAAAGTTTTAACTGGTGAGCTAAAGCGGTGAGAGCTTCCAAAGTGTTGAAAGAGTGCTGCAGCTATACATGTGAAAAAATACTTTGAACTTAACATCCTTCTACTCTTGCATTTTTTATTACACTCAATATGTCAGAGCAATTGCAATCTTCCCAGTGCAGACCCTATTAAGGATTCTACAGAATAATATATTGTTGAAAGACATAGAGGATTATGAAGAACAAGGTGCGAAAATGCTGGAGAGCTCAACAATTTCAATGCACTACCTATCAAAGCAAGGCAAATTCTGAATACGCAGAAAGCTCCAATACCATACATAAGGATCAAAAATGCAAAAGAACATCAGATACATATTCCTAGAAATTAGCAGCACCAGTAGCAGGAGAATGCAATACAAGAAATATAACTGCATTTGTACCGCCATACACACATACATAGACCAGTAGTTTCTAACTTGCTAGGTCAACTTGCACATAATTAAAATAACAAAAAATAGAAGAAGAATCAAAATCTCGGATATATTATAGCTCATGAAAGACAGATTCCATAGGACAAAACAAGTTCCTTAGTCTCAAGGGAAAGCCTATGACCTTCGTCATGGACCATAGGGCCTTTATATTGCTATATAAGTTGTTGAATGAATCAAATGCTCAAAACACTTAGAAAAACTAGAACATAACATTATTTTCTAGACTCTTCAAAAATTAAAACTAGGAGAGAAACCACTTTATGTTAAAAAAGAACCATAAGAAAAGCAAAAAACTAAAATTTTAATGTAGCAAGAGAACTTATACCTGTGGAGGAGTGGAAAATAAGTGAGAAAAATCCTCGGGGATATTCCCTATGTTCCTTTCATATAAGCTAACTAGTGCACTTAATTTTGATTTCACATATGTCATCTCTTGCTGCCACTCTGGAGTTGGAGCGGTAGTGCTAGATGAACCCACATAACCACGACGGTATCTCGCAGATGTCTGTTTTAGTGCTACAGTTGGAACTACACCCAAGTCTAAACCTCGAACACGGCCGGGGTGCTCGGGACTGAATACCATGCTAAGTGCATCATTTGGTGAAGGTTCATCAAGACTTTCTCGTCTTTCACTTCAAATATCTTCAATTCTTTCATACAAAATTTGAAGAAGCATACATTAAGCAATAGATCAAATAACTGATACATCGAAGAAATATCTTTATCATCTCAAGGCCAGGCTACAAATTCCCTATAAAAGTACATAAGAAAAGCTAACAGTAGGAAGTTGGTCAAAGATTGATCCATCGAACTTTAAGCTCCGTAATGATAGTTTATTCCAGGTACAATTGAGTGAAATCTTCTCCTTTCCAATTAATAAGTGTGATGTAATATGTAACAGATTATTCACTATTCATACATTTCTTTGATTTTGTCATATGAACTGCAGAGACAAGAAAAAATCACCAGCTCCAAATGTGTCTTCTTATACTCCTATTGGTGTTGATTTTGTGTCCGATAAAGATCAACGACATTGAATTGGAACCTTCATTTGCACTTGTTTTTGTTCAAATTCCTCTACTTTGACTTATTTTAATATATATATATATATAAGCTATATTAACGAAGATTAGTTGATGATGATATGGAAAAGGTTAAAGGATTTGCAAGAAAATCATCTTTTCCTTTTAGAGAGAGTAGCGCTATATCTTTGCATGTTGCTTCTTCTTATTATATTTCCATCTAGATGTCACGACCTAATTTTCCCTCCGTTGCGTATCGTGATGGCAGCTAGTCTTAGAGACTAGGTAAGCCTAACAGTTACTGAATCATAACAATAATGAAATAACAATTAACAGTTTTGAAATGGAATTTCTCAACAGAATTTATAATTCTCAAAAACGGTAGTACAAGTCATAAGCTCTACAGAGTTTGTTACAATGTTCTAAATACAATTGTTTGGATAATAGGTAAAACAATGTGAACACAAATAGGAAGGTGACTTCGAAGTCTGCGAACACAGCAGCAGGTTTACCTTGAGTCTCCACGACAACAGTCCGCACAGCTAGCTAATGATCAACTAACTTCGAAATACCTGGATCTGCACAAAAATGTGCAGAAGTGTAGTATGAGCACACCATGGCAGTACCCAACAAGTATCGAGACTACCTTTAGTGGAGTAGTGACGAGGAACAGTCAAAACACCTACTGGACTAAATAACTTGAGCAAGTATAAGTATAGGAACAACAGAGTATGATATCTACATAAAGACTATGCGAAATGGCAAATAATACGATAATTGCAGTAAGGAAGGAAAACGACAACTATCTGCGGAACAACATAATATTGACATAGAAGAATGAATGGAAACACAGTCTAAATCCGATAATCATAGATAAAGAAAGGACAAGTAACAAATCGACAAAAACGACCTCTCTCACATCAGGTTCTAGTCAATAAACTCCACGAGGTACCGAATCTCGGACTATTCACAACTCACGGGTCCCAATACCTGAACCCTTACACTAGGCATCATGTGCCCTCATTACCTTTCATAACCGCACTGATGAGTCACGTGCCAAATAAAGTCATTCACACATAGAAGGCAAGTAAAGAAGGGAGTGTATCTATACTCAACAACATCAAGAAAATCTCTTAACCGATAAGAGTGCTTAACTACGTGTACGCTTGTGCAAGTGTACTAACATAGTTCATGCCAGTTAGTAAGTATAGAAAAAAAATGGACAACATGTAGAATGTTTTCTCACAACTTTCCACAAGATAAAACTCACACAAGGAAGCGTACCATTACACAAATATCAACAACAAGAATGCCCCCAGGCCATCACAAGTCATCACAAATCAATCCCCGACATATCCCACCTTGTCTCGCCATGTGTGCAATAGTAAAGTATATGCCCGTCTTGTCTCGCCACACGTGCATAATAATGTTCCCACCTTGTCTCACCACATGCGCAACCCACATATATATAGCCCGCCTTGTCACATCGCATGTGCAAATATCAATAGTAAAAATAGCACGACAAAAACCTCATGCAACTTCATAACAACAACCACACAGCAGAAACCTCGTGCATTACCACAACAAGTACATCAACAACAATGACAGTAATACAAATACACGACAAATAAATAAACTGACGAAGTTCTAGAACTCAAGGAAATGGAGGAACTAATTCATAAGGAGTAGCCACAATAGAGAATGCTAGTCATAATAAGAATAACTCAATAAGAAATGAAGTACTATGTAACAACGGTCCACAATATACAGTTCGACAACGAGGGCACTAACACAAGTAGAATAATTCCAAATGACAAGACAACTAAATTATAGGATATCTAACTTCTTTTAAGATTGGGCAATTAGGAAAGAGATACAACAAGTTCAACAAGGATAAGCAGCAGAAAGATATCATAGCCTCAATTAAGGGTGAACAATTACAAAAGAGATAATTATACTTCAAATAAAGATAAGCAGTTAGGAAAAAATAACATGGCAATAGAAGAGATAACAATTTCAGTGAAGGCACGGATAAATCAAATAAGCAACAAGAGTGGATCATGAAGCAATTAATTCTAACTAAAGCAGGTATAGGTGAAGCTAGTCATTAAGAAACGTGTTCATCACAAAACAACTGCATATTCAGTAAATACGAGGACCTAAGAAGCCTAAGCGGCCAATTTTCCACAATAAGTCCGAGCACGTCTCGTCATCTCGCGTACACGGACTACAATTAGCATAGAAGACTCAAATCATAAGGGGTAGTTTCCCCACACAAAGGCAAGATACTTACCTCAAAGAAGACCGACCGATACTCTAATATGAACTAGTCGGGTGAAATGACCTCCGGATGGCTCAAATCTAACCAAAATAACTTCAACGCACAAATAAAACCCATAAGAAACTATTATGTACCATAAAGTATCAATCTTTATCAAAATCTAAAAATCGACCCAAAAGTTGACCCCTGGGCCTGCACAGTGCACATCGAAACCCGAAAAATTTCACAAAACCCGAACACTCATTCTGATACAGTTCAACCATACTAAAATTATCAATTTCCGATACCAATTCGTCCCTCGAATCATGATTTGTCATTTTGAAAATTTTATTCAAAAACTTCCATTTTCCTCAACTCAAAACACAAATTAAATGATAAATAAAGATAAAATTATGGAATATAATAAATTCTAGGTGAAAAACACTTATCCAATCAATTTGCTTGAAAACCCCACAAAGAATCGCTCAAAATCGAGATTTACAAGTCAAGATATGATAAAAATGGCCTAACTCGATTTGAAGATCTTATATTCTACCAAGATGATTATGCATCGCGAAAGCGGAGGAAGGATTGCGTTCACAAAGAAGAAAAATGAGGCTGCCAAGAAGACCGTTCGCGAACGCGAGTGAAGGGACGCGAACGTGAAGAAGGGAAATGCATAAGTTTACGAACGCGAGTGAGTGAACGCGAATGCGATGAAGGGAAGGGGCAGGTTTCCACGTTTGCGGGACGAGGCATGCGAACGCGAAGTAAAAATGTTCCTGCCTCAAAAATTACTCTTCGCGAACGGGAAGGAACTGACGGGAACGCGAAGGAGAAAACCAGATGACAAATTGAGCAGTTCAAAAATAGAAGAAAATGACCCGTAGCCCATCCGAAACACACTCGAGGCCTCCGGGACCCTGTCTAAACACACCAACAAGTTCCATAACCTAACACGGACTCGCTCGAGGTCTCAAATCATATCGAACAACATTGAAACTATGAATCGTACCATGGATCAAACTTATGAACTTTTAAATCTTCCAACTTCGAAAACTCGCGTCAAAACGTATCTAATCAACCCGGAATGACGCCAAATTTTGCAGACAAGTCCCAAATGACATAACGAAGTTGTTCCAACTCTCATAATCGCATTTCGACCCCGATATCACCAAAGTCAACTATTGGTCAAACTTCTCCATCTTCTAAACTTCAACTTTCACCGAAATGCTCCAAATTACCATACGAACCTCCAAATCCAAATCCAGGCGCGCGCCTAAGTCCCAAATCACCCTATGAATCTATTGAGATCATCTAAAACTCATTTTGGAGTCTTTAACACAAAAGTCCAAATTTTGGTCAACTCCCACCACTTAAGCTTCCAAAACCAGAATCCTTCTTCCAATTTGACTCGGAATCATCCGATAGCTGAATTCAACCACGCACGCAAGCCAATACACATAATACGAAGCTGCTCAAGACCCAATGGCATCGAACGGGACTTAAATTCTCAAAATGACCGGCTGGGTCGTTACATCCTCCCCCTCTTAAACAAATATTTGTCCTCGAACGTGCCAAGAATCGCCTCGAAGTCATCAAATAACTGAATGCACACATCCAACATACACCCGCGGCTGGCCGGGCGTCACCCCAATCCCCATAAGCCTGACGACACCATCTCAACTGTAATTTATCCTTTCTACCAACATCGATAAGACTTACAGTAAAAATTCTCACCTTCCATTCATCTCCAAAAGACTCGATTCTAAATCCATACCCGGTATCAGACTCAACCAGCTGCAACAACATATGCCTATACCCACAAGGTACGACCACCCAACATGACACACCACACATAGGTCCATAATAACATTTCTAATCACAATAGCTGCTCGTAATCAAAACCAGCACTGACATTTAGCCTCATATCCGTTAGCAACCCATTTCAAACCCCCACAACGCTGACAATGATGCAAGACACGAATGCCTCATAATTATACACTCGGATCAACAAGTCAGATCTAACGCTACCGGGAACACACCCCGTAAACTAAACTCAAATAAGCACAAGACGAAAATGAATAATTATGAAAAGAGAAACACATAAAAAAATATCAGACAAGCCCGACATGCACAATTCTCTATCAGAACCATGCTACGAATCAATTTAAAAAGAAAGAATCAAGGTAATTAACAAATCACAAGGATCTCATCCTAATATAACTTCCACCGCGGCACGCAGCTCGGCTCAAACATATCAAATCACATGGAATCGCGAGGGTCTCACCCTCAACTCATAATCACAAGCCGAATACACATCATACTAATTGAAATCTCCCCCTAACCCAATTCTGCCAATAAAATCACAACACTTATTGAACTCTCACCCCAGTAGAGTATCAAATCACAAATCATAACCAAATTACTCCGGAATCACATCAAACCTACCATAATGGACCACATGAATTCACTTCTAGTTTCGCAACTCTCAGTAATGGATAAAAACAAACAATAGACACGGGCTACCACTCGTAGAATCTCCCAACAGGGGCAAACACATAAACAGAATACTTAAATCATGAACTCACCATAGGTGGAACAACAAAAAAGGGAACTCGCACCGATAAGCAGAACCGAATAAAAATACAAATGGTGCCCCTCTATAACAAATTAAAAGCATACATGTATGATATCATCTGGCGCAGCGGCCTCCTGCTTATTATATGAACACATCAACGAGCTGGTCCTCTCCTTCTTGGGCGCCCTTTACTCGCCCGAATACTCCATTGTGACGAACTTGTACGGAGTCTAGGACAATCTACCATGTGGCTGGTATCTCCACACTTAAAGCAACCTCTCTGCTGACGTGGCTGTGGAAACTGAGCAACGGATACCCTGACACCCATGAGTACCTGAAACACCATGCGAAATCGGAAGTGCGAACTGAACTGGCTGACCCATAAAACCTCTATCATGCCGTGCCCTGCCTCCAAAATAAGGACTAGTAGATCTCTCCAGCCTACGAGGCCTCCTCGCGTACCTGTCCTCTCTCGTGACCTCGCCTGTCCTCTCTCTCATGGCCCCACCTGTCCTCTTTCTCCTGATCCAACATGCCTTCCACTCGGCGAGCGATCCCTACCACCTACTGAAACGAAACATCCGACACTAACTCCCGAGCCATGCTGAACTGAATATCATGCTTGAACTCCTCAATGAATCTACAAACATGCTCTCTAACTGTAGCGACCAAAGTAGGTGCATGTCTAGCCAAATCACTAAATCTAACGGCATACTCTGACACTGACAAAGCGCCCTGGCGCAACTGCTCAAACTCCCCGCGCCATGCATCTCGAAGGGACTGAGATCCAAACTCTCTCAGTAACATCTCTAAAAAATGACCCCATGTAAGTGAAGCTGAATCGGTTGGGCTACCCAACTCATACGCCCGCAACCACTGATAAGCCGCTCCGATGAGCTGGAAGGTAACTAAAGCAACCCCGTTCATCTCCGTAATACCCATAGTACGAAAAATGTAGTGACAATCCTCCAATAAATCCTGGGCATCCTTTGTCGCCATCCACTGAAGGTAGGAGGGTGATACTTCTTGTACCTCTCAAGTCTAAGTTGTTCTTCCTCAGATGCTGCTGCTCTAACCACGGACTGAACTGGGACCACAGGTTGTGTCACCATGACATTTGGAACCTGACGAACATGAGCTCGCTGGAGTGTGGGTGGCGAGATTCTGAGCTCCTCCTCCGGTCTGTGAAATAGTTGGTGCAGCCGGAATCAACCCCGCCTGAGCCAATGTACCAAACATACTCAGAAGTTGTGCTAAGGTCTCCTGAAGTCATGGGGTAATAGCAGGCGCCTTTGGTACCTGCCCCCCAACTAGAACTACCGGCGGCTCCTCAACTGCTGCTATGAAAGGTGCCCTAGATGCGGCATGTGCTCCTCGTCGGCCTCTGCCCCTACCCCTAGCGACGTCTGCTCCAGGGGTATCGTCATCAGTAACTGCAGCTTGTGTCCTCACCATTTGTGAGAGAATGGAATGATAAAAGTTCAATTCGAGATCAATGAACTCGCACGAAAGAAATAAAGGAAGTGAAATCGTCCTAATAGTTATGTAACCTCTCGAAGATAAGTAAAGACGTCCATGTACCGATACGTTAAACTGTACTAAACTCGCTTATGACTCGTAGCACCTTTGAACCAAGAGCTCTGATATCAACTTGTCACGACTCAATTCTCCCTCTGTTGGGTATCGTGACGGCAAGACTAGGTGAGCCTAACAGTTACTGAATCATAATAATAATAATGAACTAATAACTAACAGTTTTGAAATGGAATTTCTCAATAAAATTTACAATTTCCAAAACCGGTAGTACAAGACATAAGCTCTACAGAGTTTGCTATAATTTTCTATATACAATTGTTTGGAAATAGGTAAAACAGTGTGAATACAAATAGGAAGGTGACTCTGATGCCTGCGAATACAGCAGGAGGTTTACCTTGAGTCTCCACAGCAACAGTCCGCACAACTAGCTAATGATCAACTGACTTCGAAATACCTAGATCTGCATAAAAATGTGCAGAAGTGTAGTATAAGTACACCACGGCGAGACCCAGCAAGTATCAAAACTAACCTCAGTGGAGCAGTGACGAGGATTAGTCAAGACACCTAATGGACTAAATAAATTGAACAAGTATAACTATAGGAACAACAGAGTATGATATCTACATAAAAACTACACGAAGTGGCAAATAATACAGTAATTGCAGTAAGGAAGGAAAACGACAACTATCAGCAGAACACCATAATAATGACATAGAAAAATGAACGGAAACACAACCTAAATCCAATAATCACAAATAAATAAAGGACAAGTAACAACTCAACAAAAAACCGACCGCTCTCACATTAGGTTCTAGTTAATAAACTCCACGAGGTATCGAACCACCGACTATTCACAACTCACGGGTCCCAATACCTGAACCTTAACACTAGGCATCATGTGCCCTCATTACCTTTCATAACCGCACTGACGACTCACGTACCAAATAAGGTCATTATCACATAGAAGGCAAGTAAACAAGGGCGTGCATCTATACTCAACGATATCCAAAAAATCTCTTAACCGATAAGAGTGCTTAACTACGTGTATGCTTGTGCAAGTATCCTAACATAGTTCATGCCAGTTAGTAAGTATAGGAAAAGAAATGGACATCACGTAGAATATTTTCTCACAACTTTTCACAAGATAAAACTCACACAGGTAAGTGTATCATTACACAAATATCAACAACAAGAATGTCCTCAGGTCATCACAAATCATCACAAATCAATCCCTGGCATAGCCCACATTGTCTCTCCATGTGTGCAATAGTAAAATATATGTCCGCCTTGTCTCACCATACGTGCATAATAATGTTCCCATCTTGTCTCACCACATGCGCAACCCACATATATATTGCCCGTCTTGTAACGCCGCATATGCTAATATCAATAGTAACAATAGCACAGTAGAAACCTCGTGCAACCCCATAACAATAACCGCACAACAGAAACCTTGTGTATCACAATAACAGCAACTGCACGACAGAAACCCCGTGCATCACCGCAACAAGTACAACAACAACAACAATGACAGTAATACAAACATACGACAAGTTAATCAACTCAAGAAGTTCCAGAACTCAAGGAAACAGAGAAACTAATTCACAAGGAGTGGCCACAATAGTGAATACTAGTCATAATAAGAATATCTCAATAAGAAAGGAAGTACTATGTAACGGTCCACAATATACAGTTCGACAATGAGGGCGCTAACAAAAGTAGAATAATTCCAAATAAGGACAAGACAACTAAATTATAGGATATCTAACTTTTTTAAGATTGGGCAATTAGGAAAGAGATACAACAAGTTCAACAAGGATAAGCAACAAAAAGATAATCATAGCCTCAATTAAGAGTGAACAGTTACAGAAGAGATAATTATACTTCAAATAAAGATAAGTAGTTATTGAAAGATAACATGGCAATAGAAGAGATAACAATTTCAGTTAAGGCACGGATAAATCAAATAAGCAACAAGAGTAGATCATGAAGAAATTAATTCTAATTAAAGCAGGTATAGGTGAAGCTAGTCATCAAGAAACGTATTCATAACAAAACAACTACATATTCAGTAAATACAAGGACCTAAGAACCCTAAGCGGCTAATTTTCCACAATAAGTCCGAGTACGTACTCGTTACCTCGCGTACACGGACTACAATTAGCATGAAAACTCAAATCCTAAAGGGTTGTTCCCCCACACGAAGTTAGGCAAGATACTTACCTCAAAGAAGACAGACTGATACTCTAAAATAAACTTATCGGGTGAAATAACCTCCGGGCGGCTCAAATCTAACCAAAATAACTTCGAATCACAAATAAAACTCATAAGAAACTATTCCAGACCATAAAGCATCAATCTTTATCAAAATCTAAAAATCGACCCAAAGGTCAACCCCCGGGCCCACACCTCGAAACCCGACAAATTTCACCAAAACCAAACACCCATTTCGATATGATTTCAATCATATCAAAATTATCAATTTCCGATGCCAATTCATCTCTCAAATCATGATTTTTCATTCTGATTTTTTTTTTCAAAAACCTCCATTTTTCTCAACTCAATGCACAAATTAAATGATAAAAATAAAGATAAAATTATGGAATATCATCAATTCTAGGTGAAAAACACTTACCCAATCGATACCCACAAAGAAGCGATCAAAACCGAACTCTACAAGTCAAGATATGATAAAAATGGTCTAACCCTCGATTTGAACACCTTATATTCTGCCGAGATGATTATGCATCGCGAATGCGGAGGAAGGATCGCGTTCGTGAAGAAGAAAAATGAGGCTTCCAAGAAGACCCTTCGCGAACGCGAGTGAAAGGACGCAAACGCGAAGAAGGGAAATGCATAACTTCACGAATGCGAGTGACTGGACGCAAACGCGATGAAGGGAAGGGGCAAGCTTTCGCGTCCGCATGACGAGGCAGACGAAGTTTGTTGATGGTTTTCTTGGCCTCATAAAAAAAATCAGGAACCTTGGCATCTTCAAAGGCTTCTTTTAACAACTCTATTATCATACTCATCGCTTTGTCATTCGACAAAGACACTTTATATGATACAATTTTATTAGAAAGGACAATTTGGAATATTTCATACACCCTTCGTATAATTGTTGATTGCCATCTTCGACCAATTCATAGAACTTTGTATAATCTTCATTGTGTCCCTCCATGTGCCCTTCATCAAATATTTCTTCTCTATTTATATGATTAGAAGACACACCAGGCTCGTTGACATTGTTCTTGGTGAACCCAAACGCATCATTAATCATAATTTCCATTGGATCTTGGGGCTGTAGATTATCTTCTAAGGCATGGGTTCTCTGAGAAGTCTGTTGCACGGCTGTATTTGATTCTTCACCATGCCAATACCAAAATTTGTAGTTTTTTGGGAAAGGTTTAAGAATCAGGTGCTCTTCAAATACTTCTCTTCTTTGCCACTTGTTAAAACCAAATTTTATACACGGGCACTTAATTACGCGCCCATTAACTGACCCGTGCTCAAAAGCAAAATCCAAAAATTGTCTTAGAACATCTGCATATTCATGTGTGTTTCATGGTTTACTAATCCAAGATTTATCAATTGGCATGGCTAGAAAGAAAGACATAAGATAACATCACAATATCAAAACTGAAAAGTTCGTTCAAAAAGTTAAAAAATGCACTAAGAGTAAAAAACAAGCTCTTATTTTCAGATTTGGTCTATGAAAAAAGATAATGCCCTAAGAGCAAGATGTAGCCAGTATAACATCTGATCTTGATTTGATCAACTAGTTAAAGAAATTACCTAATGAGAAGCCTCTTATGATATAAAAGTGCAGATAGAAAATATTTACTTCTTCCATTCGAATTAGGACATAACTATAGAAGTTTTACATGTAGCAGCATGCAATAATTAGTGAATATATACACTTAATTTGAACTAAGTTTTTCTCTCAAAAAATTTGCTTATACACAGTGTCAAACTGTTAACTTACTAATTCAAATTCTTACACTTGGATGACATATCTTTCTACCTATAGTAGAAAGATCTGCTAATCCGCTAGTGACAAAAGAAATAATCAATATACCTTTAAAAAAAAAAGAAATCTGCTCAAAAGAAAGGACAAAATTAAACTGAAACGAGCTATACCTATCAAATATTTTACTGTCGACGTCGATCTCAATAGCTTTACCGGTAGTTTTTGATCTCTCGGCTACCTATCAAGCCCATATATAATATTTAGGTTAATATTAGCAAGAACAACAACTTAAAATATCAAAATAAGGTGCATGCAATCGAAATACCAAACAAAGCAGCAAACATTTTTAAAAATACCAAAATAATTGAACAGAAAAATAACAAAAAATGAACTCAAAAATAAAAGAAAGAAGTACTGAAACGATTAGGAAATTAATGTTTTCTAATAATAGCAATCGTCATTCTGTTTTCTTTTTTTCTAGTAATATTTTGGGTGTTATATATTTAATTGACTGAATGAATCATAGATTATCGGACTGAGGAAAAAAAAATTAGAACAGAATTGGGGAAAATCGCTACATGCATGAACCCTAATAAAGAGAAAAGAACTTTTGGTACTAAATATGCGTCATTACCTGAAGATTATTGAAGCTGCTAAATGAATTTCATATACTTTTTCTGATTTGAATCTCGATTCTTCTAGCCGGATAAACAGATTGGGAGAAATAGAAGAATCTTAAGTTAGAAAATTGAGAGTTTGTTGCCTATGGAGGGAAATAGAATGAATCAGGGGAAGGAATTGGGGGAAATAGAACGAATCGGGGGAGGAATTAGGGGAAAGAGATACGAGACCTATGCAGGGAAGGAATTGGGGGAATTCTGGAGGGAGTCTCGAATTTTGAGGGGAAATACTAAAACTTATTGGCAAAATACCTTAAACCATCCCTAAAGTTGATTCACATTATTAGTATTCTTCTCGAACTATGTCCGATCTTAATTACCCCCTCAACTTGGTCTTTTGACAGTCATTACTTCCTAGACACTAATGTGGCAAAAGGAGTGGGTGCACTCGCCTGTCACGTGTATTTTTCAGTATATGTGGCTTTTTTCGAAAAATAAAATATATTTTTATCTTTTTAAGAATATTACTTTCTTAGATAATTTTTTTCGAATACAATTTATAATAAAATTTTGATAGCACTACATTATTTAGGCTAAATATTTTTATTTTTCCAAAATTAATAAAGTTTTAGTTAAATCTTTTTTTGAATTTGACCTAAAAATAAAGATTTATACAATTGAAATAAATAGTCAAGTTATCTAAAAAATTATAAAAAAAATACATAGTTTGAAATTAATTATATTGGCTATAATTTTTTATATAGCTCTAAATTACGGTGCTCTAAAAATATTTTTTTTACAGATTTTATCTAAAAAATAAAAATACACTGTTGAAATAAATAGTCATTGCATCAAAAGAAGAAATAAAAAGAGTGTACAATTGCAGTATAATGCAAGTGATTCGTTTTATTTATTGCAATTGTACACTATTTTTTATTTCTTCTTTTGATGCAATGACTATTTATTTCAACTGTGTATTTTTACTTTTTTTAGGTAAAATCAGTAAAAAATAATAATAATTTTAGAACACCGTAATTTAGAGCTATATAAAAAATTATAGCCAAAATAATTAATTTCAAACTATGTATTTTTTATAACTTTTTAGATGCCTTGATTATTTATTTTAATTGTATAAATCTTTATTTTAAGGTCAAATTCAAAAAAAATTTAGGGGTGGTTTAAGGTATTTTGCCAAACTTATTAAGGGAATAATTAAAATGTTGCGATTAAAACATTACGGCGGCTATAACCGCCGCAATACGAAATAACCGCCGCTATAAAAAAATTTTAATCCGGCGGCTGGTAAAACAACAGTTTTAATTGAATTTTGTGGCGGTTATTTGGAAACCGCCACAATAATTTTGATTTTTTGTAGTGGAAGGCCCCTCACCCACCCCACTCCACCCCACCACCCGCGATTTAGCTTCTACCGTTTTCCCTTCTTTCGCAACAATATGCTTGTCATTGTTTTGACTTTTGAGATACAATTTAAACTTTGTTTGACAGTCATTTCCAGCATTTCTGAATATAGTAGAATCTTCTTTTCTAAAAAAATATGTACAATTAACTATTATTCTCAAAACTTTAAATTTTGTTTTCTCGTGAGATAGCAAGTTATGCTTATATTTAAAACTTAAAAAGTGAATGTTTAAACTTAATTAGAAAAAACATATGAGGAATATTAGTAGAAATTTTCTTATTAAAACAATAGACGGTATATAAAGTTAAAATAAAAGAATATATAACAGTTCCCTGTTTACCGTGTATAACGAAATCTCCTTTGTGAAAGTTTTTGAAAAATCACATCGATTAACTAAATTCTCAAAAAATATTCTCCAAAATTAATCCCTTGAAACATAAAACTATTCTAAATCATGTCCAACATAGACGAAACAAAGATTTAGTCTTTAAATTGTTTCATAAAAGATAATTAATAGAATAGATTTAGTTACTTGAAAAGTGGGACCCAAATCAGTCCACTTGTCAGCTAAACATACGCCTCACACCAATATGATTTGCCATGTGAGACGTAAAATAAAATTTCTCAATTTTGTGTTCTGGGTCCCACATGAATTCGATTTTACCTTTTACCCCGAAAAGCTGGGACCCACAATATGTGACGTCAGCAAATGCAGACCCACGTGGGCTTTTCCTTTGTACTGGGATCTGTTTGAAAAGTCTTTTGCAACTTTAGCGCTGAAATGAAAATTTCCAATTACACAAAAATTGGGCCAAAATCTAATTCTGTCGCTGCCACTTGGCTGAAAATCTGGTTATGTCAAACCTAAATCCAGTCCAACACCTAAATGTACATTACTTGTTTAAAAGATGGATATTTGGCCCTAAACCAATTTGATGAGGAGGAGGTGTGTTAAAAATATTTGTTTATAATTCCTTCTATGAAAAACCAAGGTTCTGCTAATTTTAGAGAGAAAACATGTTCTTATAGTAGAATAATTTCGGTTGAGCGTAAGAGCTTGATCGATTCCATTATTAAAGCTATTACATTGAATTTATACACGTTTGAAAATATAATTTTATAATTAATATCGGTTAAAATTTAATGATTCTCACTCACAAAAGTACTTTTATATTTGTCGAAAATGATGAGTTCAGTCGAATCCACTGAACCAATGCTCCACCCTCCTCCCATTTGACACAAATGAACGTAATTGCAATTCTGACATTTTTCACAATATTCTTATGATTGAGCATTCTGCTTATTCTATTCGGTTATTACATATGTCAGTTGACTAGTGTTTTCCGTCACTAATCATTGGCCGGCACTGTAAACATTCAAATTTTATATTAACATCTGAAAATGATTAAAGAATATTATTGTTTTTTTATGAATAATAATGTAGACACAACCATACGAATTAACCTTTTCTGTACCAAGAGAAATATGATTATTAGAGTTCATGTGCTCATGAGTCATAACGACGACGATTACTATTATTTTTTTGCATCTTCTTGGTATTTTTTTCCCGACAAAAGAAAAACAAATTCACAGACCAAAATTATATTTATGTTTAACTTTGTTATATAGCCTCCATAGCACGTGTTTCACGTTCGAACAGCAAGATTTTAACAAGTTGTTAGAGTAATGCACATGCTAATACTTTGACTAAGAAATGAAGGATTGTAATCCTGGGATTAAATTTGAAATTAGCTTTGTTTTGTTAAAAAAAGTATTAACTTTTTCTTTAAACGAATTGATAAAAAAGATAAGGGGTGAATTCTAGTTAAATTTAATGACCACTAGATCAGGAGATTTGATGGGTAAGCGAGATTAAACCTTGCGTCGTAATAGCAAGTAAAAGCCAACCGGATACAATGATTACCAATGATTGTTCCGAGAGATATATGAAATAAATGCATGCAATGGCAGTAGGTGTAATAAAGAAGAATATATCACTCAAATATTCAATGACTTGGGTCAATCTTCCCCCTGTCAGCAACGTGGATAATATAAAATGTGGATAATATAAAACGTGAATGAACACAAGTTTCTTGAATCTTGTCAACGAAAAGGTATTCTTGAACTAAAGAGTCAATGGAAAAGACAAGTTTTGTATATTCTCTGTAGTCAACCTTAGAAATATGTTTTTCTCAGAAAATTCAAGATGCCTTTTTGTTCTTTTTCTCTTCCTATTTATAGGGAATACTAGGTGATGTACCCGTGCGATGCACGGACCCAATTGTTGTTATTTTTTTTCTTTTCTTGTTTTCTTCTTTTTTATATTTCTTGGTCTATTGCTAATTACACACTTTTTGCGCCTTAAAGAAAGAAGAAAGAGGATAGACTTTTGTGTAATAACATATAGAACCACGATTACTTGTATTGTTATTTATCTTTTGCAGTATGTGTATTTTAATTTTTTTGAAATCGTATTACTATATCAATCACTTTGTAATACTTATCGAAGTTTGATACTATATTACACAATGATTAGATAATAATTCAAGTACAGTTTAAATTATTTCTACATAGGGTCTACAGTTTTTTATTTTAAAAATTTTTTGCATCACCAAACATAAAATTAATTACTATAAAATAGTTATTAAAAAGTCAGTTAAAAAATAAATCGTGATGTATTTTTCTCATTGTTTAAATTGAAAGATATATGATTTTATTCTTTTAGTATTTTTAGTTGTGTTAATGCATTACTTTTTCTTTTTATACTAATCAAAACCTGAATAATAAAACATATTAATCTTATTCTCAAATAGTTGATGAAAAGGTATTTTTTTGGTTCTATGAAATAATAATCGTGATTTTTAATTATTAAGAATTTTTAACAAGAAAATTAGTATTTTATTCTAGTTTAATGACATAATACTAAAAATAAATCAATCTGTTGATCACTCTAAATACTAATCAAATTGATCTTAAATTGAAATATTACAGTTTTTTTCTAGTTTCATTTGATATGATTGAGATACTATTTAGGGTATAATACAATTTTATCACAATGTTATTTGTTCAGATTTTTAAAAAATATTTAATTGTATATTTATGTATTTTAAAATTTATATAATGTTGAATTCTTATTTAATAGAGGAAGTACCCAACTAACTTCGATCATAGAGGGAGAAGTATAATCTTGTATGATGATACTTCTCATACTTCCTAATATATAATGATTTTTAAAAGAAATAAATTTCACAAATTAATTGTCTTAATTTTTACTTCCGATATTCTCAAATCATATTTTGGAGAGGGAGTACTTATTATACTATTTGAACAAATTTTAATATTCTATAATAAAAAAAGGGCTTGAAACTATATTTATTCTTAAATATTTTTTTCCTAATTTTATAAAGTATTCCAATTGAAATTTCAATTTAATGAGAACTTTGTATAAAATGATATCAATTGATAATAATATAAGAACATCTGAATGTAAATCTACATAAATTATCACTAAATATTTTTTAATAAAATCTTCTTTACCTTAAATAATTAGTAAATAAGATAAATAAAATAATATTTCTTAAGGAGATAAAAGAATTGTCATATATAAATGTAAGTTACCATAGTATTTTTAATCAGGTGAACATTTGAATTATACAATTACCAAAAAGATAATTTTTCTAGTTAAAAGTACTTATTGATAAAATAATAATAACAATCAAGTAATGTATTTAATGAAGGGAGTAAAAGTTAAATGGAAAATGGGGTCCACATGAAGAATTTAATAGCTTATGGCCACCTTAATTAGTTTCGATTTTCCTTATTAAGAACCCACAACCAGACTTTTGAACCTAGTATACAAGCAAACAATGAACTAATATATTTAAAATTACCATTATACCCATGGTCAATATCTTCTTCTCTCTTGTATATAATAATAATTCTTTAGAAACCCTAAAAAAGTACAAGCAAAGGAATATTCTTCCTTCTTGCCCTAAACTCATCTCATCGTTGCTTTCTAATAATCTCTTCCTGACCTCGACATTAGCTTATCTTGAGAGGGACTCTTCGTCGATGAACCGTAATCGGCTTAGTTTTTTACCACGACCAATAAAGCTATCAAGTCCGATCCAAATTTTGACCAATACAGTTAGTCCATCCGCTTGTTGAGGTCGTGGTCTCCAACGTCCTCGATGAGCGGATTTTACCGTACTCCTTATGAGAGACATTTGGTCGTGGCGGATTGGTCGATCAAAGTGGGGCTATTAGGTGCCAACAAGGCTGCGGTTGGTGTAGGTGACGTTGGATGTCGTCATCGCCACGCGCGTCATCATTATGCATCTTCACGATGCAAAGCCTGCACTGTTGGTGCTTCGATTTTGGTGCCATTTGATGGCTTGTTGGCCTCAATTTTGACGCCACACAACCCTATTAATAGAGGAGAGGGGTTTCTCATTTGAAACTTTCACCATTTCCTCCTTCTCAGGCACACATTATTTCTGTGAACTTCTCCTCTATTTCTTGCAGTTTCT
The DNA here is from genome assembly GCA_005239525.1 of Nicotiana knightiana. Classification (NCBI taxonomy): domain Eukaryota; kingdom Viridiplantae; phylum Streptophyta; class Magnoliopsida; order Solanales; family Solanaceae; genus Nicotiana; species Nicotiana knightiana. Next base: position 79,447 of record ML438831.1, read on the forward strand.
TCACCTTCGATTTTCAGTTTCTTTCCCAATCACTAGCCCTTTCTCTTATCTCGTCGCGTATACATTACATTGTCGGTATGTCGACTTCCCCTCATAGTCATGATGAAGTTTTTGATGCCACTCCTTTATCGGTGGTTATTCTTCTTATTGGTGAGGAGCCCTTGGTCGAAGGGGATGACAGTTTCCCCACCGTTGACGAGGTGATTCCTAGAAATCCTACGGTCAGGAATGATTTTCCTAAAGAACCTACTCCATCTCCTGTATTCGAGCTTTCTGATTCGGGACTAGCTGAGTTGGCTGACATGCGGTCTAAATATCGCATCCCTCCTCATGTCAAAATCGTCCCGGCAGAGGACGATATAGTTCAGGTTCATCAGCCGGGGTTTTATGCTTTTTACGCTTATCCATTCGTGATCGGGTATACCCTTCCTCCCCCTCGGTTAGTTGAGGAGTTCTGCTGCTTTTATGGCGTTTTCCTGGCACAACTCTCTCCCTATTTATATAAGGTCTTCCTGATGCTGGCTAAATACGCGGAACTAGCCGGTTGCGAGATTGATCTCCGCCATTTGCTGCACCTGTTCTCGCCTACCTTCTTTAGAGGCACTCTGATTCATTTAAAACATTGTGGAATGAAGGGATTGGTGGCCGAGATGGATGATAAAGCAAGTCGGCTATTCTGGCGCAAATATTTCTTCGTCAGAACTAATCATGTAGTGGCAAACCCGACTAGGTTTCCTAAGAAGTGGAATACAGTCGTAAGTATCTCCTCGTACCATCCGCTATTCTTTCTTCATTTTTCTTTTCTTTTCGATTTTCAACCCGCTCACTGTTTCCTTGCTTTCAGCTGTGAGGCGTTCTCCTTCTCTCATCTTAGATATTGAGGATTGGGTAACTCGCGTGTTGCCCCATACCCTGGTAATTCGTGATTGGGCGTCCTTTCATAAGCACTACGAGCCTGGAACCTCGTCTTGTAAGTATTCTTATTCTCCGGCTTGGCTTTGTTATTTATCATTTTTTGACTTGACTTCCGTTGGTGTCAGGTCGGCGGGTTTCTAAGAAGGTGAAGTCCCCCGCTTTTGCTTTTTTCCAGAAGGTGACCTCGGACGCGATGGAGTTCACTTTAGTCGAGTCTGTACGAGGTCAGGCCCAGACTCCGTGGGTAAGGGAGCCTGCCTCTTTAGACGTTGTTGTCCTAGATTAGGTCTCGTCTCAGCATGTTTTCCTCCTCACCGAAGGGTCATCTCGTGGCGAGGATTCATCTCCAAGGAATAGGCGGAGGGTAGAAATGGGGAAGGTTGTTGCTGTTGAAGAGTCGGAAAGAGCCATGGCTCTTGAGGCAAGACCTGAGTCGTTTCCAGCTGTGGAGGCGGCTATTGCGACGGTTGCCGTTATGGAGAAAAGGCCTTCTAGGGTCGAGGGACTTAATAGTGGCGAAGAGCTCGTGCGAGCTGTTAAAGGTGGATCTTCATGGGCAGCGGTGAGAGATGATGACGTGACCACAGGGGACGTTGACTCCGGTTATGACATCGAACCCGAGGAGGTACAGATTTTCACTGAGAGGGCTACTCGTGTGGAGATAAGGACGGAAGGCCCTAATCGACACAGTCATTCCCGTGGATTACAACATCTTGGTCGACACAGAACATGTGGCTCCATCTTTCGCCCCTTTGTGCGTAGAGGTGGAAAACAGGACGTTAAGGGCACTGAACGACATCGACCTTTCTCTAGGCATATCGGGCATGTCTTTGCGGGTGAGTTCACACTTCTTCTCTTTTGAGTTTTTGTATGTTCCATTGACATCATTTTACTTTGGCTGACTTGTCTCTTCTCTTTTTTTTTGGCTCACCAGACTCTCATCCTAGAGATTGAGCGCGACCGGCGAGAGGAGGAGAGGGTTACTCTCTATAGGAGGATGGAGTCTAAGTACATAGAATATCGCTCTAAGTATTCGAAGGTGGTCAGGAGTGTCGACGAGGACAGTTCTGGGAGTTGCGTAGGAGCTGAAAGAGAAGGATGAGGAGATTATGAAGGTCGTTGGCCGATGCAGCGTGTTGGAGGAGACGCTGAAGTCCCAGGTAGATGAGCTTGAATTGAGTAAGGGGATAATGGCCGAGAATGCAGATCTCCGGACGCGGGTGGCATCTTTGAAGGTCAAGCTCGAACAGAGCGAGGCAAGGGCCGCCGACTTGAGGGATGAGCTGAGTGCTAGGGTCGTGGAGATGAATCTGGCTGGGAGTACTAGGATGGCCTTAGTGGCGGAGGCGGCAGCTTTGGCGGGTACCCTACGTGTTTGTAGGTTTGAGCAGGCCAGTGAGGCGGAGACATCATCGCTTAAGGTGGCGAGGTTGGGGAATTTATAGGGGGAGTTATCTGGGTTAAGTGAGCAGATTGTCCTTCTCAAGGTCGAGAAGGAACAGTTGGCCCAACCGTCTACTTCTCAAGCTTCCGCCAACCCGAATGTATCACGAGAGTTATATGAGATGTGGGTTCATGTTGAGGCTCATCTTAACGTGTACAAGTCTTTGAGGGCTGCCGGGAAGGTTTCTGAAGAGGAGCTTACCGACGTTCGTGTCAAGGCACGGGCAGCTCGTGAAGCTTGTGGTTATGCGCTTGGTACGCCTGGCGGGGACGACGACAATGATGTCGTGGATGGGCTTGCCTCTGATCCTTGGTATGACGAAGAATATGCTGATGAGGATGATGCAATGTAAAGCTTTGTACTTAATTTTTGGTTGTTTGGCTGTTTTTGTGAGGGCGTACTCAAGCCCTTTGTAAAAAGCGAGTAATGTGACCCAATTAATTGCAATGGAACGATTACCTTTTGCTATATATTTTTGGATTCACGTCTCCTACTGCCTATTTTATTTTGCTAAGATGTTGCTTCTGGGGAGGCTGAGCGTAGGCTGATTCGAGGTCAAGGTTTGGTTGAGCGTGGAGTACTTCGAGCTTTGCCGAATGTGAAGTAATTCGATCGAGGTCGAATGCAAAGCGATTCGAGCGATGTCGAATGTAAGTGATTCGAGAGAGGTCAAATGCAAAGCGATGCGAGCGAGGTCAAATGCAAAGCAATGTGAGCGAAATGCAAAGCGATTCGAACGAGGTCGAATGCAAAGGGATTCGAGCGAGGTCGAATGCAAAGGGATTCGAGCGAGGTCAAATGTAAATGATTCGAGCGTGGTTGAATGTAACTGATTTGAGCGAGGTCGAATGTAAGTGATTCGAGCGAGGTCGAATGTAAGTGTAGAGTGTAGAATGATTTGGAGTTGTGTGAAAAATGTTGCATGCTACTTTGTTTATTCATATCATTGGCGAATAATACATTCATGTTTAATACATTCATTTGAGTTCTCTGTATACGCTATTCCCTTCATCGTTCTGCCTGGAGTAGTAGATAGGCGGAACGATGAATCACAAACTTGATTTTCGAGACGTCCCCTTCATCACCTCATTAAAAATCTCCTCGGTAAAACCCAATTAGGGATAAAACCCGAGTGAGGGAAAAAGAGTACGACTTGGAGGATGTCCATTTTTAGAAGTTGAAGTATTTGAGGTGAGCAACATTCCAATTGTTTGGTAGTAGCTTTCCCTCCATTGTTTCTAGTTGGAATAACCCTTTGTTAGTTGTTGCTGTGATTTTGTACGGTCCGTCCCAGTTGGTTCCGAGTTTGCCTTATCTTGGGTATTTGCTTGCCTGTGTTTTGGCCTTGAGTACGTAGTCCCCAACTTTGAGTGGTCTGACTTTGGCCTTTTTGTTGTAGTACCATTCTGCTTGTTGTTTTTGGGCTATCATTCTTATGTAGGCCATATCTCTTCGCTCCTATACTTTGTTGAGCTCTTGCCTTCTATTCTCATCATTGCTAGGTCCACTCTCATTGGAGTATCTCAGGCTTGGCTCCCCGACCTCGATCGGTATAACAACATCAGTCCCATAGACTAATGAGTATGGAGTTTTTCTTGTGCTCGTTTTTCGCGTGGTGCGGTATGCCCATAGCACTTTTGGTAGCAGTTCTGGCCACAGTCCCTTGGCGTCTTCGAGTTTATTTTTCATAATTTTTAATATTGTCTTGTTGGGGGATTCGTCTTGGACGTTTCCTACAGGATGATATGGCATAGAGAGTATTCTCTTGATGTGCCATTTCTCAAAAAATTCGACGGTCTTTTTCCCGGTGAACTGTGGTCTGTTATCACAACTGATATCCTTGGGGATGCCGAAGCGACATATAATGTTCCTCCATATGAATGTGATGACTTCTTGATCATGTATTCTGGTGAACGTACCTGCTTCTACTCCTTTGGAAAAGTAGTCAGTTAAAACCAAAAGGAAACGTACATTACCTCGTCCTGCTGGGAGTAGTCCCACGATATCCATTCCTCATTTGATGAATGACCAAGGCGATGTGACTGAATGGAGGTGCTCGCCCTCTTGGTGTATCATGGGGACGTATTCCTGGAATTTCTCGCATTTTTTGACGAAGTCGGCGGCTTTTTTCTTCATGGTGGGCTAATAATAGCCTGCTCGTATGAGGCATATGATGAGGGCCTGGTTACCGGTATGGGCGCCGCAATGGCCTTCATATACTTCCTCAAGTACGCGTCTCGTTTGGTTTGGCCCTGGGCATTTTTCCAAGGGGCCTCCGAACGCCTTTTGTACAAGTCATTGTCGTTGATGTTGTACCTAGCCGCCTGCATTCGAAGCTTTTTGGCTTCTTTTTTGTCTGTTGGAAGTACTACCTCCTGCAAGTATGTTATAATACGGTTGCGCCAGTCCCAAGTCAAATTTACAGGGTGTACCTCAAGCTGGTCTATCAACGAGTGGAGTAGCGTGACCATGTTCTCCTTTCCATTTATGATTTTTGTTATTGTTGCTAATTTAGCGAGGTCGTATGCCTCGATGTTTTAAGCTCGAGGTACTTGATCAAATTTGGCATTCGTCGAATTCCGGCAGCAGTTTATGAACTTCTGTTTGGTACTTTTGTAGCCTTTGCTCCTTGATTTGGTAAGTCCATGTGACTTGGTTGACGACGAGTTGTGATTCACATCGAAGGATGACTCGTCGTTCTCTATACTTGAGATCTAGTTTTAGTCCTGCAATTACGGCCTCGTACTCGGCCTCGTTGTTAGTCATATTGGGGCACCATATGGACTGGCGGATGACTTCGCCCGTTGGGACCTCGAGTACAAGTCCCAGTCCAGAACCTGACGTGTTAGAAGCGTCGTTGGTGTACAAGACCCATAGGTCGGGTAAGTTGGGAGCAGTACGAGAAGTTTCCTGCTCGACTTCAGGCATTATCTTGGAGCTGAAGTCGGCGACGAAGTCTGCTAGTACTTGCGACTTTATCGCTGTTCGCGGCTGATATGTGATATTGTGCTCGCTCAATTCAATGGCCCATTTGGCTAGCCTCCCTGATAGTTCGGGCTTATGTACAATGCTTGTTAGGAGGAAGGTCGTGACTACCAATATGGGGTGACATTGAAAATAAGGTCTAAGCGTGCGTGAAGCTATGACAAATGTCAGATCCAACTTTTCGAGGTGGGGGTACCTCATTTCAGTATCGACCAGGGTTTTGCTGATATAGTAAATTGGAGACTGCGTACCTTTGAGTTTGCGGACCAACACTGCACTTACCGCTACTTTTGATACGGCCAAGTATATAAGGAGGTGTTCGCTGGGTTCTGTTTTGGCGAGTAGTGGAGGCGATGACAGATATGCTTTTAGTTACCTCAAGGCCTCGATGAATTCTAAGTTCCACTGGAGTCCGTTGTCTTTCTTGAGTACATTGAAAACTTTGTGGCATCTATCTGAGGATCGTGAGATAAATCTCGACAGGGTGGCTATGCGGACGGTCAGTTTTTGCACCTGTTTCTTGCTTGTCAGTACTTCAGAGATTCCTTCGATGGCTTTGATCTGGTCGGGGTTGATTTCGATACCTCTTTGTGACACCAGAAAGTCGAGGAACTTTTCTGAAGTCACGCCGAAAGCGCACCTCTCAGGGTTTAGCTTTATACTATAACGCCTCAGTATATCGAAGGCTTCTTTCAGGTGGTCGATATGATCTTCTTTCCTTAGCATATCATCTATGTACATTTCTATTATTTTGCCGAGCTGTTCCTTGAACATCTTGGTGACCAGCCTTTGATAGGTTGCCCCTGCGTTTTTCAATCTGAATGGCATGACTCTATAGCAGTACGTCCCCTGATGAGTTATGAAAGTGGTATTTTCCTGGTCCTCTTCCTCCATGAGGATTTGGTTGTATCCTGAATAGGCGTCCAGGAAGCTTAGAAGCTCGTGCCCTGTCGTTGCATCGATGAGTTGGTCAATGTGCAGCAGCGGAAAATATTCCTTTGGGCATGCTTTGTTTAGGTCTGTGAAGTCTACGCACATGCGCCATTTCCCATTTTTCTTCTTTACCATGACTACGTTGGCGACCCATTATGGTTATTTGGACTCTTTGATGGAGCCGTTGGTGAGTAATTTCTCCAACTCTTCGCGGACGGCCTCGTTGATTGCTACGTTGAATTTTCTTCTCATTTGTCGTATTGGTGGGTAGAATGGATCTACGTTCAATTTGTGCGTGGCGATGTCCTTTGGTATACATGGCATGTCTGCATGGGAGAAAGTGAATACATCTGCATTGTCAATTAAAAATTTATGAAATTTACCTGGTTCAGAGAGTTTATGGCCGATGTAAGCCTTTTTGCTGAGGTCGTTTTTGTCTATTTGGACGAGGTTGAGGTCTACAACCGTTGACCTTGTAACCTCCACGACGTCGGGATCCTTGATGACATCTCTTTGTTCGTCGGTTTTGGGCCCCTACTTTGGTAATTACTATGCTTCTGAGCCCGTTTCTTTTAACTGTTGAGTGTACGTATAGTCTTGGGTGATGCAATAGCATTCTTGGGCCGTGCATTGTTCGCCTCGAATGCTGAATATCCCCCACGGAGTAGGGAACTTTGATGATAGGCTATAATTGTGTATTTTAGTCGCTTATTACACTCTAATTTAATGCACTTTAATTGAGTTTGAACTTTAATCGCTAGTGCTTTGCACTAACTTTGTATTTTATGCCTTGTAGGAGTGATTCTGAGCTATATAGATGTTATGGAATTAATTAAAGTGATTTGGAGCTTTGAATTTTGATTAAAAGCCCAAAAAATTAAGTCGGGATCGTGTTCAGGGGTCAAATTTGATAGTTAAGAACAAACAAAGACTCGAGTAGGCATATTGTCTAGTAAAATAGACATAACTCTTTGATCCAAACTCCATTTGGGCTATATAATATATGGTTGGAAATCTATCTCAAAGTAATACAACATTCATGTTTTACGTTTTTTCAAATTCCAAACATAAATGGGTAAGTGCTCGGAACGTGCGTGGCCACGCGCTGACCACGCAAATGGTGCAGAATCTTTTCGATATGCGCGGCCAATAGCGCGGGCGTGCACGTCCAGGCCTGGAAAATCATCCTTTTCGTGTAGGAGAAGGTATAATTGTTTGGTCCCAACCCTACTTGGTATATATACATGGAAAAACGGTATTTTGAAAAGGATGGACATACTTTTGACATAGATTTGACCTAAGGAGGCAGAGACACAATAGGAACAAGGCAGGGAATTCTTCTACGAATTTTTCCTTCCTCTTCCTATTTTTTTCATTGTTGGTTATGACTTGCAGTATTGTATTTTTACATACTATTATGAATAGCTAAGTTGCTATCTAGGGTTTTGATGGAACCTATTGAAGGATGAAATTCTTTCTATGTTAATATAGATTTGCCAAAGTTTAATCTCTATTTGTTCAACTACGTTCTTGTTGTAGTTAATTGAAAGGATCCTCAATTAGTTGTGCCTATTTAGTATGTATTACTCGGGAGAGAATGCATATTTAGGTATTTGTTGAACAACACCACTCCCAAAGTATATGAGGAATCAATAATCGAGGGTTTAAAGGTGGGATTAGGGATAACAAAACCTTGAGTGCGATCTAAGTGAATTGTAATTAAAGGCAGCTAGCGTAACTCGGGAGAGTATGTCTAGTAAATTGTCATAATTACTCGGAAGATATTTACGGTAGTAAGAGTTCTCATGGTCGATAGAGAAGATTAGGCAAATTTATATGAAACATAGCAGGAAGGGATTCCATCAATAGGGGAAATCATAACTCTAGACCTCCTTAGTTCTGTCTCAAATTTCATCCTTGTTAGTTGATAATTTTACTGCTTTATAATAGTTGTTACTTAATTAGTTAGAAATATATATTATAATCTCTATAATTAGGAAATTATTTGGACTTGTGTTTCTTAGCAATATTGAACAATTATAGCGGAACCTTAGTTCTATGTGGGATTCGACTCCGGACTTCTAAACCGGATTGTATTTGCAACGACTGCTTAGTCCTTTTTATAAGGCATAGTTAGGAGTGATCAAACTTGATCACTTGATACAAGCTGGATGGGATGACTCTCATGGCGTTTATCCAAGGTCGCCCTATGATGGAGTTGTAGGTCGTATCCTGGTTCATGATATGGAACGTTGTTTTAGGGTGACTCCCCTGGCCAAGACGAGTAGTGTTATTTCTCCTGAGGTTATCTCAACTGCATTGCTAAAACTTGTTAGTGTTATGCAACGTGATACTATCTTATCCTCGAGTCTCATTTGTGCGAGAACTCGGGGGTGGATAATACACGCGCAGCTTCCATCGTCAACCATTATTCTTTTTACATCAGTATCCAAAATTCGTAAGGTAATGACAAGAGCATCAAGGTGGGGGAAATTCAAACTGTGGTATCTGACTTATCGAAGATAATACTGTCTTCGAGGTCATCATACCGTTCGTGGGTGATCGACCGCTTTAGTTTATGCGTGGTGGTGAAATTCACGTGATTGATTGTGGCTTCGTCGCCTCCGCCGATGATCATTTGGATGGTGCGGGCGGGGGAGGGTGGCTTTGGAGGGCCTTGGTATTGTTCTCATCCGCGGCCGAATTTGGCCCTTCCTCAGTCGCTCATCAGCTCTTTTAGGTGTCCTTGGTTGAGCATGTTTACCACTTCTTGTCGCAAAGCTATGCAGTCTTCGGTCTTGTGACCTCGCTCCTGGTGGAAATCGCAAAGAGCGTCCGACCTTCTGGTATTTGGGTCGGACTTCATCTTTTGTGGCCATTTCACCTTCGGGCCGAGCTTTTCCAGTGCGTACACTATTTTTTAGGGGGAAACACAAAAATTGTGAGTGGATAAGAATGGATACATACCTCTTTTGTTTCCTTGAGTCCCTGCATTTGTCTTGGACGGCCCTTCCGTATGGCGAGGAATGGTGGGATAGCCGTTCTGACATATGGTTGATGCATGTCCCTATTGGGATACGGACCTGAGTGATCTCTCCGGCTATCATTGCGGTGTTTCTTCTCGGATCTATTTGGACTGACGTTAGCCGTTTGGTTGGGCCATTGAGGTCGTCATCATTTGCTCTTACCTCGGCGCAACAAACATTGTGAATTTCTTCCCAAGTGGTGGGGGATATTTCATGAGTCTGCTCAGCAATTTTCTGGTCGCCTGCGACCCAATCCTGTTCAACCCATTTTGGAAGGCTGACACAGCCATCCCTTCAGATACGTTTGGAAAGCTCATTCTAACCATGTTGAATCGGGCGAGGAAGTCCCTGAGTCCCTCTCCAGGCGACTGTCTAACGACGAATATATCGTTCACTTTGGCCTTCGCTTTCTTAGCCCCAGCGTGGGCGATTACAAACTTGTCGTCCATTTCCTCAAACATTGTTATTGACCGTGCTGGTAGCTGTGAGTACCATGTTAAGGCTCCCCCTGTTAGGGTTTCGCCGAACTTCTTCAACAATACTGATGGTACTTGTTCCTTTGATAGGTCGTTGCCCTTCACTCCTGTGATGTAGTGAGTGATGTGATCTTCGGAGTCAGTCGTACCGTCATATAGTCTCAAATATGGTGGCATTTTTAAGGTTTTGGGTATGGCATGCGGGGCTGCCTCTTCTCTATACGGTTGTTCGACAAACCGGCTGACGTCCCGTTTAGGCAGGAGTTTTGGGGCGCTTGGTATGTCGACCCTTTCCTGATGTTCTTTCATCTGGTCTCGGAGTGCTTTATTCTCATTTTCCATTTCTTCCATCTTCTTCAGTGTAGCTGCAAGTGCGTCATTGCCCACATCAATAGTAGTGTTAGTATTACTTGTTGGACGGGGGGCGGTTGCTCGTTAACGACTATTGTAGTCTCCGCTTTTGCGGTGTTTTGACTTGCTCCCTGAGCGGGTTTGTCAAGGAAGTTGCTTAGTGTGCTTGTCAGCCACACTTACAGTAACTTTTTCACCACCGGTGGTGCTTCTTCGGTTGTGGATGTGGAATCCCCTATTTCTCGTGCGACGGTTACACTTCCATGAGGGGGAGGTGAACCACTTCGCCCTGGTGTAACACTTGGCGTTACATTTTATTCGCCTTCTCTATCAGCTTCATTGATGGTATTCATAAGGTTGATGGTGACATCTGCTATGACTTTTAGCCTTTCTTCTCCTTTTCCTGACATTGTTAGTTTGTGCGAACGAAAAAGAAGAAAGATAATTGTTGTACGTGTGTTTCTTTTGGATCTAGCAAAAACTAAAGATTTTAACTAGAAAGTCCCCAAAGACGGCGCCAAATTTTTGTCAAAAAAAGTACTAACATTTTCTTTAAATGAATTGATAAAAAAGATAAGGGTGAATCCTAGTTAAATTTAATGACCACTAGATCAGGAGGTTTGATGGGTAATCAAGATTAAACCTTGCGTCGGAATAGTAAGTAAAAGCCAACCGTATGCAATGATTACCAATGATGGTTCCGAGAGATATATGAAATAAATGCATACAATGGTAATAGGTGTATAAAGAGGAATATATCGCTCAAATATCCAATGGCTTGGGCCAATCTTCCCCTGTCAACAACGTGGATAATATAAAACGTGAATGAACACAAGATTCTTGGATCTTGTCAACGAAAAGGTATTCTTGAACTAAAGAGTCAATGGAAAAGACAAGTTTTGTATATTCTGTGTAGCCAACCTTACAAATGTCTTTTTCTCAGAAGATTCAAGATGCCTTTTTGTTCTTTTTCTCTTTATATTTATAGGGAATATTCCTTAGAAACCCTAAAAGAAGTACAAGCAAAGGAATATTCTAGTGGAATAATCTTCCTCCCTGCCCGAAATTATCTCGTCGTTGCTTTCTAATAATCTCTTCCCGACCTCGGCATTAGCTTCTCTTGAGAGGGACTCTTCGTCACTGAACTGTAATTGGCTTAGACTTCGACCACGACCAATAAGGCTATCAAGTCCAATCCAAATTTTGACCAATACAAGCTTATCCCACGTTTAGTAGAATTTTACTTGAATTAATAATTCAGGGACTATCTATACTACAAAGGTGGTATTATTTTTATCCCATATTGCGGGTGGGATAATATAAAGACAGCTTGGTACACTATGTCCTCCCTATGCGCGGGGTTCGGGGAAGGACGTACCACAAGGGTCTATCGCAGGTGAGATAACAATTACGAAATTAGTAATCACGAGATAAAACACCAAAATAACAATAAAAGCTATTTCCGAGGTTCTTTTAATAATATTCTTCAAATATCCAAGGTTAAAATTAGAATAAAAAGTTTATCCCAGCTTATCTAATATAAAACTAAAAACACGTCTGATATTATACCAGTATATCTCATTTTTTGTCCAATAATCAAATATCTATCAATAAAAATAATCCACTGAATAATTCTGCCACGGTATTATAATTAACTCCATCATTGTTAATCTCCCGATAATTGTTCCCAAACCAAACAACTTTTAGCTGCCATGGATCTGGAGGTTGAGCTTGAAAAAGAAGACATGCAAGCGAAGGCAAGACTCAGGAGATGAGAGAAACATAATTTTGTTATCGAGAAGAAGAAATAATACAATCGTACAAGTGTGTACTGTGTATTTATAAAGCTACATGCAGTATAACTACCTTCTAATAATATTGTACTAACTAACTTACTTCTAACTACAATTACATAGTTAACTATAGTTAACTTATCAGCTTGCTTTATTAACTCTAGTCAACAACAACCTCTAACAAGTGCAACTTGTGAAACAATGAAGCAAAAGCCAATTCACGTTTGATTCCTCAGCGTACTGCATTATAGATTGCCATGAAAAAGTTATACAAGTTGCAAATTAAAGAAGAAATGATTGCTTAATTATTATGTGAATTCAGCAATAGATCTTATTATGTGTAGAAACTAACGAATGATGAATGAGACAGTTCAATTCTCAATCATATGCGAGGAATTGCGACTTTATTCCCCCAATTATTACTAAATTTGGTACTAATACTATATATCTGCCTAAACATATTTAACTTAAATAACAGCGTGTTATTGATCCCTTTATTAGCAGCTTTTTACAAATATAATGGATCTTCAACTTAGAATAGAGAGTAAAAGTAAGCTGAAACTTTCTTTTAGCTAGCATTAAGGACAAGTATGATCATATGGTTTAAGAATTCAATTAAAAAATTTTGTTTAAAAATGAAACTATTATTAAGTTGTAAGTAGAGGAGTAAAAAAGATTTACAATTTTATAAAATTGTGCAGTTAAAATTGATAATTATGTAAGAACCAAAAGCAAAACTATCCCTGGAAAACCCATGCTCAAGTTGCTCCGTTTCATTAGCATACTTCCCCTTTTGCTTTCTTCCCTAGATTACTTTAGGGCAAAATATAAAATTCATCGGTTAGCTAAAATTAATTGTATTCGCTAGACAAAAAGTATATAAAATACATATATTATTTGTATATAATACACACATATAAAAAATATATTAATACTCTATATTTTTCTCGACTATTATTTTTATGAGAACAACTAAAAATATACATTTCGCGTTATATTTCTGTAGCTGATAGAATAATCCAGTTCACATGTTAGACCGCGTTTATTAATACTATGCCAGCAGGTTATTTTTTATCCTGTCTGGAAATGCCTCTTTAACGTGATCCACATTATGGTTTATGGACCACTTGATTTCTACGCAATAATTATTAATTTTCTTTTATCGCACAACTACTCAATAATTCTAGCTTTGTGCTTTATTGATTCAAATCCAACATGAAAAAAGTGACGGGCAATATACACTTACTACGTATTTATGAAAATTTTTATTCAGGGAATGAAGACCAAATATGTCGCCAATTTTTTGCCTTTGCATATTTCAAACTAGCTATCATGCATAAGGAAAAAAAAGAAAAATTACTCCCTTCTTCCACTTTATGTTGCAAGGTACGGGAGTGGTTATCGGATGGATCAGGTTGATATTTAGGTTAACGGTTTGGTTTATTAGTTATCCGCTTATAAATATAGTAATATGTTATCCCTTCAATAAGACATCGCGTAGATTGGTCTCGAATTAGCGATTATCGGGCGGTTATTAGGCGATTTATCGACTAAATTAAATAGACAATAAAAAAGAAATTGAGAATTAGAAATAAGGAAAAACGTGGAGGAAAGCATTACATCTGCTTGGTGCTTGCCTCTCTCTAGTCGAGCATTTATATAATCCAGTTGGTTTTAGCAATGTTGCTAATAACAAATTCATGTACAAGAGAGAAATAATCTTCTTAATCTCAATAGATAATTCTTGTAAAAAAAAGTTCTTTTTTTTTCCTTTAAGATGGAAATGTTTATGCGCAGCTTAAAGTATATATATTTTTATGTATATCGCCCCATATTTTACTTTTGTTTCGTGAATTTTAGATGTTAAATGTGATGATTTATACTAATTTAAAGTGTTTTTATGTTTAGGAACGATCCGGGAGCAATTGGGGGCGAAACGTGCAAAATGAGAGCCAAAACGAACGAAACCGGGAAATTGAGCATTTGGGCGGCACAGGCAGTATGGTTCTAGTCGAGCATTTGAACATTTGAGCCACCTGTAGCGCTGGAGGCAGTATGGTTTTAGGAGGCAGCGCCCTGGTGGGCGCCTGGCGCTGTCCAGGGCGCCGGTGGCGGGGATTTTCCTATTTAGCCCGAGACATGGTTTATTCGGCCCTAGACCTATCCAACACGTATAAAAGCAAGACTAAACATATTTTTGAGGGGATTGACACCACTTTGGAGGAAAAACACACACGGGATAGTTAGGAAGCGGATAATTCTAAGTTTTCTTCATCTTATTCTAGTATTTTCAATTTATGCAACACTTATGCAATTGTTTGATTATATCATGAGTGGCTAAACACCGATTGTTCTGGGGTTGCGATTTAGCCATGAATATTGTTGTTTGACATTAGCTTGACCTTGATTATAATTTACCAATATATGGTTGTTTCTTCAATTACGTGTTTAATTGCTTAATTGTCTGTCCATCAGTTAGGTTCTATTTATTATTTATGCTATGTTTGGGAAAGCCGTATATAGATTAGAGAAGAATTAAAGAGAGCGCGATCTTAACCCTTCAAGGGAACGAATTTGTGGTTAGGATAGGAATATACCTAGTCATCATGCTTAATTAAATATTGTAATCTTAATGCGTTCTAATAGATTAATTTCATAGGAATATAGGCGTTAATCTATTGAGAATAGGCGAGTAGTACTTCGGGAGAAGGCTATGAGAGAAATTATCGATTAATTAGCAACCATGAGTGAATTATATGAAAGGGAGAGTTAATTAGAACACAATACGAATGGTGAATCGATCACAACCCAGGAATATTTGTCTTTATTGAATACACAACAATCAACTCGTTACTTGATAATTTAGTTATTACTACAATTTTAGTTTAGTATAATCATACTCTTGGACTTTGATTTTGACCGAATTTAATAACAATTTTAGTGATTTAGTGAGTAGTTTAATACAAGTCTCTGTGGGTTTGACACTCAACTTATCATTATATTACTTGTCGACCACGTATACTTGCTTGTGCGTTTGGGAGCAACAAGTTTTTGGCGCCGTTGCCAGGGACTTGAAAATAGACTATTTTCTAGTTTTTGCTTTAAATGTTTATTTTGTCTAGTCTAATGTTACTTGATGGTTGCTCTAATCTCAGGAACTTTGATTGAATGCCTAGGGTCAGAAGTCAGGACATACTCGACGGCTTTGACCCCGAACCTGAGAGAACATTTCACAGGAGGTTGAGGGAAGCAAGGGATACAAACAATATTCAGGCACTCGTTCAATTTCCTATGAACATGGCAGAGGAGCAACATATGGTTGTTCAGGAGGTGGCAATGCCTAATATTGCTAATGTTACCTCTGGTATAGTGAAGCCTAGAATCACTGGGCACTTTCAGCTGAAACAGAGCATGATCCAGCTACTTCATGCAAACAGGCAGTTTATGGGTCTTCCACACGAGGATCCACAACAGCACATTCTAAACTTCTTGGAGATTAGNACTAAAGGCAGAACCCGCTAATTCCATTACATCATGGAATGATTTGGCAAGAAAATTTCTGGCAAGGTTCTTCGCTTCAGGAAAAACTGCAAAAATCAGAAGTGAGATAGTTGCCTTCAAACAGAAAGCAGGAGAATCTTTATATTCAGCATGGGAAAGGTTCAAGGGGCCATTCAGAAACTGTCCTCATCATAATCAGACGAACGAAGTGTTAGTTCACACTTTCATAGAGGGGCTCCATCCCCAAACAAAGATTGTGGTAGATTCTGCAGCTGGAGGTCAAGTATTGGAGAAGAACTATGACGAAATATTTGCAAATTGAACAAATTCTCCAAAAGCAATCCGGATTGGCAAGGAGAGATGGGTAGGAATATGGTACAAAAATCACTAGGGGTTCTTGAATTAGATGTTGTCTCAGCCTTGTCAGCACATATCTCTACATTGACCAACCAAGTCAATCAGATAACCTTGGTTATTAACAAGCAACAAGCCCAGCCAGTGCAACAAATATTTTGTGAAGTCTGTGGAGAAGGTTACATGAGCAATCTATACATGAGCAATCTATGCAAATAGAGGCCAGACAAATCAGTATGGGGACACTTACAATCCCAACTGGAGGAATCACCCAAACTTCTCTTGGGGTTGAAATCAAGGCACTCAGAATCAATACCGGCCTCAAGCACCTCAACAACAATATAGACCACCTCAGACTGAACAACAAGTTAGCCTTGAGGAGATGATGAAGAAAATGATGGCTGATCAGCAAGCCTTCACTCAAAAATTAATGGCAGATCAACAGGCCCAAGCCGTAGCAATGAGAAATTTGGAACGCCAAATGGGGCAACTTGCCAGTGCCCAAAATATTCGATCAGTTGGGGCTCTTCCTAGTGATACTGAGCCCAATCTTAAAGCTCAAGTCAATGCGGTTACCTTGAGAAATGGGAGATCATTAGAAGAAGTTCCAAAGAAAAAGAAATATGTTGTATTGGTAAAAAAGAGTTTAACACGTAATCCAGCTTTTGACAACTCAGCCAGTTACATGGACACAGGAGAATGCAATAGCTGGATGTGATTCTTTGAAGAGGTACAGAACAAAGAGGTACGATTCAATAAACCCTCGAGCTTATCATCCACGGGAAACTCAACCTAATCAAAATAGGGAAGAGGCACAGTCAGAATGAATCTAGACAAAGCTACGGGCAGATTCAAGGACCCACAACTGATTACTCGAACGTTATGTAACCGTACCCCAATTACCGTTATCCCTTGTAACGCCTCATTAATGTCATAATTAGTCATTAATGAGCAACCATAACAAGAGTTGTACGTTATATCAAGGAATCTCCTATATAAGGGAGGGGAATACAACTTGTAAAGGCATCTGATTCTCGAATACAATTTACTTCGCTTTTCTATATTTCTGCAATATTGTCTATTATTAATTTTTCTATATTTCCTTGATTATTAGTAACCCGTGTTCATCCTAGAAATAACTTTAGTCAAAGGATCTAATTCTTTGGCTAAACAAATTGGTTCCGTTACCAGGAATCTGATAATCTTTATTTGCTTTTCAAGTGATATCCTCTGAACTATGTCGAACTCCAACGACAACAACCAGCAAAGTAATGGAACCCCAGTTCAATCGCCTTCAGGAACCCCGCCCGGTTCAAGGAAACAATCCTCAGAAAGATCCAATAACAACAATGGTGATAATGATCAAACTGTGGAACAAGATCGTGTAAAGCAAATGATTGCAGAGTATGTGATCCAAGCCTTGCAAGAATTTGCGAGAGGATTACCGGCAGCGTTACCTACACCGATGATGCCACCCCCCAATAATACCATCACCATAGAAAATCCTCAATCTGGGTTGGCAAACTCAGGAAGAAGAGATACTCCTAATGAATCTCTCGAAACGAGACCAAGTATATTTAATAACTCAGAATTACAAAATTTACTACTAACCATGCAGAAACAGATGAAGGAGCAGAACGATCGCATTGAACAAATTCCTGGAGTACCACCTATCATCAAAGGCATTGATGTTGATAGGTATTCTCAACAACCTTGGAAGCCAAGTGCGGCACCCTTGCCTATACCCAAGAAGTTTAAAATTCCTGAAGTTCCCAAATATGATGGAAAAACTAACCCACGTGATCATGTGACTGCTTTCACTACTGGAGTAAAAGGCAATGACTTAACAAAACAAGAGATTGAATCAGTACTTGTCAAAAAATTTGGGGAAACACTTACCAAAGGAGCCCTAACCTGGTATTCTCTTATGCCTGAAAATTCTATTGACTCTTTTGTTGAGCTTGCAGATTCATTTATAAAAGCACACTCTAGTGCACAAAAAGTTGAGAAAAGAATGGAAGACATATTCAAAATAAAACAAGGAGACATGGAACTACTCCGTGAGTTTGTAGACAGGTTTCAACGAGAAATGCAGTTACCCAGGGTGCCTGATAATTGGGCAGCCATGGCATTTGCAAGCAAACTAAATGATAAAAGCTCAGAAGCCACGAGACGACTTAAGGAAAGTCTAAGAATTCCCCGCTACAACATGGAACGATGTATATAACAGGTATAGTACTAAACTCAGAATAGAAGAAGATATCATTGCTTGTTCGAGAGATGAAGATCATTCCAGATCCAGACGTCCTAAATCAGATAGATAATCAGGTAAAAACAGGTATGATCCTTACTTAGGATCCTCAGGACGCGATATTCTTCCCAGGTTCGAAAACACTAGGTCGGACTATAGACCACAAGGAAGAGACGTAGTCTCATCCTCGTATAGATCCAGAATAGATCGAGATGAACGAACTAGAGGTAATACTCAAATTGGGGATCATACCTTCAATGTAAGTACTACTGAACTTGTCTCAATATTGAGAAACATGGGAGACAAGGTTAAGTGGCCCAAAGAGATACGATCAAATCCAAATAGAAGGAACCCAGATCACTGGTGTGAATTCCATAATGATCATGNTCAAAGCCTCCTTATCCAAAACGAACTGTCAACGTGATACACGGAGGTGAAGAAGTAAACAGAGTGGTCTGCAAAACAACCACAAAGTTCACAATTACACATGGAAAACGGGTTCGTGAAAATATGGAAGAGGATGATATAACCTTCGATGATGCAGATATCAGCGGATTAATGCTTCCGCACAATGATGCTCTGGTAATATCTTTACTTATTCATGACACTAACGTAAAAAGAGTGTTGATTGATCCAGGCAGTTCAGTCAATATCATTTTGCTAAGAGTCGTGGAAGAAATGCTACTGGGGAATCAAGTAATCCCAAGGGCATGAGCCATATCAGGGTTTGATAACTCTACGGTTATAACAAAAGGAGAAATTGAGCTTAGCACTTATGCTGAGGGGGTGATCAATAGTACCAGGCTCCAAGTCATCGATACTGATATGGCTTATCACGTGATCGTGGGAAGGCCATGGATCCACGACATGAAAGCAATACCCTCCACGTTGCATCAGGTAATTAAATTCCCCTCTGAATGGGGAATTCAACAAGTTAGAGGCGATCAGCAGACCGGAAGAAATATAAACTCTGTGGTACACTACAAAAAGAAAATAGAGGTAGAAGAATCAGGTGATAAGGGAATCTCCCAAGCAGGGAACACCGCCCAAACAGGCATGGAAGAAATTACTACCCAAATAGGTTCGGAAGGTATTATTGCTGAAACAAGTATGAAAGAAAATACTTACGAGAAGGTGAATCAAGTTACCATGGAAGGTGTACCATACCACACAGATGCAGATTCCAGACTGGACGTCATTCACGAACCAGAGGAAGACGAGCACATCAAAACAACTGCGGAAGAGCTAGAAGCTGTTCTATTGTATGAACAAAAGCCTGAACAAAAAGTGTATATAGGCACGAGGCTGGACCCCGGTCGAAGAGGTAAATTAATTGATTATTTAAAGGCTAACACAGACTGCTTTGCGTGGTCATATGACAAGCATCCCACTAGAAGTGATGACTCATAGACTAAATGAAGATCTATCATTCGTGCCCGTTAAGCAGAAGAAAATAAAGCAAGGACCATTCAAGAACCAAGTGATCGACGAAGAGGTACAGAAACTCTTGAAGATTGGTTAAATACGAGAGGTAACGTACCCTAACTGGCTAGCAAACACTGTGGTAGTACCTAAAAAGAATGGCAAATGGAGAGTATGCGTAGATTATACTGACTTAAATAAAGCATGCCCCAAAGATTCATTCCCATTACCACATATAGATCAAATNCTAACTGGCTAGCAAACACTGTGGTAGTACCTAAAAAGAATGGCAAATGGAGAGTATGCGTAGATTATACTGACTTAAATAAAGCATGCCCCAAAGATTCATTCCTATTACCACATATAGATCAAATTATTGATGCCACAACAGGTTATGAATTATTAAGATTCTAAGATGCATATTCTGGTTATAATCAGATTAAAATGAATCCCTCTGATAAGGAAAAAACTTCCTTCATTACAAACAGGGAGACTTACTGTTATAAAGTTATGCCTTTTGGCTTGAAAAACGTATCAAATGTTAGTGACTAAAATGTTCCAAGAACATCTTGGAAAGACGATGGAAGTCTATATTGATGATATGTTGGTAAAATAGACACAAGCACAAGACCATTTCCAGCATCTCTCTACTGCTTTTGATATTTTACGCAGGTATAATATGAAGCTAAATCCAGAGAAATGCGCTTTTGGAGTGCAATCAGGTAAATTTTTGGGTTTCCTTGTATCAAACAGGGGAATAGAGGTAAATCCCGCTCAAATCAAAGCTATAGAAGAAATACCTGATATTTTAAGAAATAAAAAGGAAGTTCAAAGACTAACAGGGAGAATAGCAGCTTTGGGGAGATTTATTTCTAAGTCTTCTGAAAAAAGTTTTAAATTCTTCTCAGTTCTCAAAAAGCAGAATCAGTTCGAATGGACTAAAGAATGTCAGCAAGCCCTCAAGAATCTGAAGATTTATCTATCAAAACCACCACTGCATTCAAAGCCAAAAGAAGGGGAAAGATTGTACATTTACCTGGCTATCTCAGAAATTGTTGTAACTGCAGTACTGGTAAGAGAAGAAAAAGGTAAACAATCACCTATCTATTATGTAAGTAAAACTTTGTTAGATGCTGAGACTAGATATCCACATCTAGAAAAGTTAGCCTTAGTTTTAATAATGGCATATAGAAAATTACGACCATATTTTCAATGCCACCCAATCACCGTTGTAACATCATATCCTTTAAGAAATATTCTGCATAAACAGGAATTGTCAGGAAGATTAGCCAAGTGGGACATAGAATTAAGTGAGCATGAAATAATCTATCAGCCTAGGACTGCAATTAAGTCTCAAATACTAGCTGATTTTGTTGTTGACTTTAGTAATAGTATTGTTACTGAAGTAGAGAAAGAGTTACAAATTTTTAACGGTGCTAATCCGGGACTATGGACCTTGTTCACCGATGGTTCCTCAAATATAAAAGGTGCCGTCTTAGGCATAATCTTAATATCACCCACAGGTGAAAAGACACGGCAAGCTATCAAGTGTTATCTTATAACTAAAAATGAAGCAGAGTACGAAGTTGTTATTGTAGGGCTTGAACTCGCACGGGAGCTCTCAATCGAGCAAATTGTGATCAACAACGACTCTCAACTGGTAGTAAATCAGATACAGGGGACTTACATCGCTCGAGAGACTCGAATGCAACAGTATCTTGAAAAAGCACGAGAGCTCGTGAGACAATTCAAAACATGGAAGGTAATGCAAATACCTAGAGAGGAAAATGCAGAAGCAGATGCATTAGCTAACCTCGCAACAGTCACGGAAGTAACAAACAAAGACAATGCAATTGTCGTCCAACTATTCATTCAATGATAGACCAGGACAGGAATGAGGTAACTTTCAACAACTTAACCTGGGACTGGAGAAATGAAATTCTTAATTTTTTGCAGAATGGCACCGTACCTGAAGACAGGAAAGCAGCTCAAGCACTTCGCCGCAAAGCTGCACGGTACTACCTTATTCGCAATTCATTTTATTGCAAGATGTTCGGAGGGCCCCTAGCTAAATACCTCGGACCTAACCAAACGGAATTCGTGATGAAAGAAGTCCACGAAGGACACTATGAAAATCACTCAGGGGAGAGATCCTTAGTGAAAACCCTAATCAGAGTTGGATACTATTGGCCTAAGATGGAAGAAGAAGCCAAAAACTTCATATCCAAATGTGACAGGTGCCAAAGGTTTGCCAATAACATACATCGACCAGCGGAATTATTGCATCCAATAATATCCCCATGGCCTTTCATGAAATGGGGTATGGACATAGTGGGACCTCTTCCCACAGCTAAAGGACAGGTACGGTTTTTGCTCATGCTAACCGACTATTTTACAAAGTGGGTAGAGGCAGAAGCGTTCAAACAAGTGCGAGAAAAGGAATTTAAAAGCTTCTTATGGAGGAACATAATATGCCTCTTTGGAATACCAAAAGAGATCGTGTGCGATAATGGCCCACAATTCATAGGCTCGCAAATCACAGAATTCTTCGAAAGCTGGAAAATCAAACGGATCACTTCAACACCATACCACCCCATGGATAATGGTCAACCTGAGTTAATGAATAAGGTCATCATCAAAAATCTAAAGAAGCGGCTAGATAAAGCCAAAGGAAACTAGCCTGATGAGTTACCAGCGGTATTATGGGCATACAGAACAACTTCAAAAATAGCCACGGGAGAAACCCCGTTCGCACTTGTCTACGACTCAGAAGCCTTAATACCTTTGGAGATTGGCGAACCAAGCATAAGGTTCTCAATAGCCATGGAGGGAGAAAACGACGACGAATTGAGAACCAATCTGGACCTGCTCGAACCACGGAGAGAAGCAACATTGATACGGATGGCAGCTCAAAAACAAATCATAGAGCGTTATTACAACCGTAAAGCTCATCTCAAGTACTTCAATATTGGGTGCTTCTTCCTCAAAAAAGTCTTTCAATCAACGAAAGAAGCAGGTGCAGAAAAACTAAATCCAAACTGGGAAGGACCTTACAAAATTCGAGGCATAGCTGGGAAAGGCGCCTATGAGTTGGAAGCTATGGACGGCAGAGTTCTACCAACAAGATGGAACGCCATCCACCTAAAGAAGTATTACTTATAAGGAAAATAATATCCCCCATTAGGTATCACACGGTCGATTTTATTTTGAACATTTAAAAATTTTACTAATTTTTTTAGATGATAGGCATAAAGCTAACCAATCACCAGATGATGATATTAGACCTGCAAAGACGCGAGGAAATAACACAATTCCCGGTCTAGGGTTACACTTTCTGATGGAC
>ML438831.1:102389-135193 GCA_005239525.1 Nicotiana knightiana
GTCAGGTATCACACGTTCGATTTTATTTTGAACATTTAAAAATTTTACTAATTTTTTTAGATGATAGGCATAAAGCTAACCAATCACCAGATGATGATATTAGACCTGCAAAGACGCGAGGAAATAACACAATTCCCGGTCTAGGGTTATACTTTCTGATGGACATTTTAAAGGGTTAAGCAGTCATCATCTAAAAAACTATATATCTTCGAGTCTGGAATGTTTTTTCTTTTCAGGAAAAGGACCACAAGGAAGGAATAATCAAGTGCTCGAGATTTCATTCTTCAAAACTCAAACACTTGGGGGACTATACAGTATGGAAGACTAAGACGACGCAAAGAAGACTATCAGAAAGACAAAAGTTCGAGCCTGAAGACCCATTTACCCAACGAGACAAGTGATACGAGCAGAATCGAAAGAGATCAAAAGAGTCATCCAAATATAAAGCCTAATGCAAAAAGCCAAAACCTTCGAACATATTCAGGTTGAAAGGCAAAATACTAGTCACGAGAAAGAAATGTACATCTTTATACTTATTCAAAGTTGTTGTAACAAAAACAGTAAGGGGTAAAAGATCATCATCAGTGTACTCATTCAAAAAATTGTTATCAAATAAAACAGTTATGGATGAAAGATCTAAATCCTTGTATTTTTTCAGAAAGCTGTTATCAAATAAAAATAGTTACATAAGAAAACATTTCCCTCGTACTTATTAGAAAATTGTTTCCAACGAAAATAGTTACGGGTAAAAACCCCAATTTTTATAAAAATTGTTACTAGTAAAAAATAGTTGTTCCCTTGTATTAATATCGAAAAATTGTTACCTATGAAAAACAGTTACGAAATGCAAGAGTATATCAAATCTGTTAAACAAAAACAATTGCAACATGAGTTTTAGACAATAATCAAACACATGTAAAATGTCATGGAAGTTCAAACAAAAAACTTTCCTTGGAAACATTCTTAAACATGTGTAAAATTCCTATCACTCTATTGCATTATCATGAAGTTGAGACGTCTTCTTCATATCAATTATAAAGGACCTTCTTCCATAAATTATGCCTATTAAAAAAAGACACACATTTAATATGACA
Source organism: Nicotiana knightiana (assembly GCA_005239525.1). Classification (NCBI taxonomy): domain Eukaryota; kingdom Viridiplantae; phylum Streptophyta; class Magnoliopsida; order Solanales; family Solanaceae; genus Nicotiana; species Nicotiana knightiana. Next base: position 103,484 of record ML438831.1, read on the forward strand.
CCGTGCCTATTACAAAAACGTACGAGTAGTCTAAAGAATTCTACATGCAAAAATCAGAGGTAAAACTAAAACCTCAAAAAATGAAGCATGCAAAAGACTTAAAGAGTGAAACAGAAACTCAACAAAAGTCGTACTAACATTAATATATTAAAACGGCTAAAACTAAGTATTAACTTATGCTTAGCCGTATAAATTTTTTATATACATTGAGATGACCCTAAGTTATCATTTGGGGAATTTAAAGAAATCCAAATTTACCCCCGATGGGACTAGGGGTAACCACCAATTGATACAAAGAAAAAAAAAGAGGGGTGAACCAACTAAACTTCATCAGGAGGGGGGTTGACTTCACTGGCAGAAGGAGAGGGAGCAACTAAGTATGAAGAGGAATGAGCGGCTGGAGTCTCACCATCAGGTGAAGAAAGGTTATGACCTTGTTGAGCATTCTCCATGGCTTCCTTAGTTTTAGCTATTTCAGCACTAAGGTCGAAACGCTGTTGACTCATTTCCGTCAATGTGTCAAGGCGAGAATTCATGTACGCCCAGCTCACATCGACAGCAGCCACCTCTTAAAGATCTTCATAATCCCTTGCCCATACTTGAAGCTCAGCTCTCAATCCGTCTTTCTCAACTTCCGCAGCTTCATGGGCGGCCCTTAACAGTACAATCGATTCCTCTAGAGTTTGAGCTTTATCTAAAGCCTTACGAAGGTCCTCTTGAGTACGAGTGAGTGATTGCATGAGCTCGCCTGAGTACTCCTCCTTCTGCCCTAACAATTTTTTCAAGTCTCTAATCTCCTCTGAGGCGCGAGACAGCTGCTCAACAAACTAGGACTCCAGAACACTCTTGTCTTTATCAGCCTGACTGGAAGAAGCCTTCTCTACTACCAGTTCTGCTGTCATGAGTCTCATCTGCCGCTTCAAGGTACTCCTTTCCTCTTCTAAGGTGTCCATTTCAACCCTTAGGCTATCATACTGTGATATCCAATTATCAGCATCGGCCTGCAACTCTTTTGTCTCCTGGTCCGTGTTTGAGATCCTCTTCATGAGCTCCATGCCTATAAGGTTAATCTACAAGAAATAAACCAGTCAGATATGGTAAATATCATATATGAAAATGAAAGAGGATAACATGCATCATACCTTCAAAGAAGTATGCACGACCTCATTGGCTCATGTAAGAGCACTGTGGCTGGCTAACTTGGCTTTCTCAGAGGGACCTATCAAAGGCTTGAGCCACACTTCGGGCTTACCCGTTTTCTTGAAAAGATTCCCCTCAGTTGGAACCTCTATTACCACCTGCCGCATCTCTCTGCTGGAAGACCCAACTTCCCTAGCGGAAGGCATGGAAGCAGGCAGAGATGAAACAACAACAGGCACAGAGGGTTGAGGAGCTGGAGAAGCCACGGGCAAAGCAGTAGGCACGAAGGGTTGAAGAGTTGAGGAAGCCACGGGCAAAGCAACAATTAAAGCCGTAATAGCCAAAGGAGCAGATGAGACAGCTTCTCTTAAAGAAGTGGGAAAGACAGTAGCCAAAGGGACATCGTCAGGAGCAAGGTCAAAACCTTCATGGAACAGGCAATCCACAGACTTATGAATGGGGTAATGAGAAACATATTCAAGGGTATAAGGCTCAACCACATACACGGAAGGCAAGGTCAAGGGTGTAAACTCATCATCTAAAACCACCCGCCTTCTCTGTGGCCTGTGTACTAAAGCACCTTATTCTTATTCTTCTACGGAACGAGACTCACCAATCTTCCTCTTCGAGGAAGATGAAACAACAATAATTTCTTGGGCATGAGCCAAAGACAACTTCGGGATAGATGAAGCAGACACCCCACGAGCAGAGAACCCTATCAAAAGGAAAAAAATTAAGCGATAAAGAAAGAAAAGACTCGAGTAAGGAAAGAAGAAAGAAAAAAAGCTTCACTTATCGTGAGTCTTTACATGCCAACCATACCTCCCAGCAAAGTACTTCCAAGATCTCTCTTCTAAAGGAGCAACGGACAACAATTTTTCTACCCAATCACAGATACCGGAGACATTCTCAACAGTATCCATAATTGCTGAGAGAAGAAGAAACAGACACGGTGTTAATAAAACATCTCAAGTCAGAATGAGGAAAAATAAATAGATGTGAGCTAAAGCATACTCACGTGCGCGACTCCACTTCTCAGGGAAGGGAAGATTGTCTTCACCCACTAAACCAACAGTGGGTACAGCAACATACCGGAGGTACCAACCCTTATACTTATCATCTCCAGGGGTTACCAGCACTCTTTTGCTTCTAGAAATTAGAGTAAAAACCCCTTCACGAAATAAGGTAGGAGAGTAGAGATGAAAAAGATAGTTGAAAGTAAAAGGAACCGAGGCTAAATAAGCCAAACTCATAAGACATGCGACAACTCGCCACACAAGCGGACCAACTTGTCCTAAGCAGATATTGAAAAAATGGTAGAATACAATTATGACTAGTTCAATAGGGGATCTAAACCCTAGAGTGAAAGGGTACGCATAAATAAAAGAATATCCCATCTTGTAAGACGTTATTCTTTGATTACTATTCGGAATGTAGATAGGGAAATCAGGCCTTCCAAAACACTCCCTACGAACAAGGGAAATCTGACCCTCAGTTATAAGGGTTGGATACCTTTTGACACTCTCAAGGGAAGAAGATTGGTCTAAAAAAACTTGATTATATCTAGCAAAAACAAACTCAGCAGGGACAATTTCATCAACTCCAGGTTCACGAAGGCGTTCACCTCTACCTCTAGACAAAGACCGCGAAACCATAAACCTCAGAGAAACTAGAGATCTAGTGGAAGGAGAAGGAACTATCTGAGAAGAAGAGGAGCCCCTCGAAAGAGTGGATCTCAGACTTCTAAGTCTACCACCCCTCCGATTCCTAGTCGGAGCAGAAGATGGCGTTAAATTTTCAATATCTATTACTCCCTGAGGTTGGTTTGAAGAAGACATGTTTACAAATGCAAGAAGAAAGTTCTTTACAAAAGACAAAGTTAGAAAGTGTTTCGTGGAAGCAAAGAAAAGAAGAAAGGTATTTATACTTGAGGACAACCGTCAAACATGGGAAAAAAGAAAAATAATGATGAAAAGTCATAATTGAAGATGTCACTTCGGGACTGACGCAGTCGCAAAAAGCCCTAAAAGGTGCCGAGTAAATGCAGAACCAATCCGAAAAGGACACGTGGTATGAGCATTAAATGGAAGTGACAAATGGTTCCTATGGTGCAGAGAAGGATACAATGTTTCAAGGAAAAGCGGCGGCAAAATATTCCCGCCATAAATGAATATCCACTTACCAAATATTAATCGATAAATATATGGTAAGTGGGGTGACTATCTGTATTGGTAAAAAAGAGTTTCAAACGTAAGCCAGCTTTTGACAACTCAGCCAGTTATATGGACACAGGAGAACACGATAGCTGGATATGATTCTTTGAAGAGGTACGGAACAAAGAGGCACAATTCAATAAACCCCCGAGCTTATCAGCCACGGGAAACTCAACCTAATCAAAATAGGGAAGAGGCACGGTCAGAATGAATCTAGACAAAGTTACGGGCATTCAAGGACCCACAATTGATTACTCGAACGTTATGTAACTGTACCCCAATTACCGTTATACCTTGTAACGCCTCATTAATGTCATAATTAGTCATTAATGAGCAACCATAGCAAGAGTTGTATGTTATATCAAGGAATCTCCTATATAAGGGAGGGGAATACAGCTTGCAAAGGCATCTGATTCTCGAATACAATTTACTTTGCTTTTCTATATTTCTGCAATATTGTCTATTATTCATTTTTCTATATTTCCTTGATTATCATTAACACGTGTTCATCCTAGAAATAGCTTTAGTCAAAGGATCTAATTCTTTGGTTAAACATATACGTCTAGTCATGAAGGAGAATTAGTTCCCAAGCCAGTTGAGGAGAATGAGAAAGATAATAAAGGACCCGAGCTAGTAATTGAGACAAGGCCACCACCTCCGTTTCCACAAAGACAGCAGAAGCAAAAAGATGATGCTAAGTACAGAAATTTTTTAGATATTTTGAGCCAGGTGAGTGTGAATTTGCCTTTGGTGGAAATTTTGCAGGAAGTGCCTAAGTATGCGAGGTATCTCAGAGATATTGTGACAAACAAACGAAGACATACAGAGTTTGAAACAGTTGCACTTACTGAAGAGTGCAGTGCCAGAGTTCAAAATAATCTTCCTCCTAAGTTGAAGGATCCCAGAAGTTTCACAATTCCTTTGTCTCTTGGAAAACAAGAAGTTGGTAGAGCCCTGTGTGATTTAGGGGCTAGTATAAATTTGACGCCATATTCTTTGTTCAAGCAACTCGGATTGGGGGTGCTTAGACCTACTACAATCACTTTACAGTTAGCAGATAGGTCTCTAGTTATGCCAGAAGGAATTATTGAGGATGTGTTAGTTCGAGTGGGAAAGTTTATGCTTCCCGCTGATTTTATTATGCTTGATTACGAGGCGGATGAGGAAGTGCCCATTATTTTGGGGCGACCATTCTTAGCTACTGGTGGATCAATTATTGATGTGAGGGCAGGGAAGTTAAAAATGAGAGTTGACGATGAGGAGGTCACTTTTAATGTGTACAAGGCACTTAAGCCCCCTAAGCATTATGATGACTTGTGCATGATTAGTGTGGTCGAATTGAAGGGGATAGAGAAGAATTCTTATGTGAATGGAAGTGATCTAGAGGAGGTGGTGTTGCAAGTTGGGGGTGTAAAGATGATGGAGAAAAGAGCCAGAGATGAAAAAGGAGACCCGTTAAGAGCGTGCAAAAAGGCTAGGCTTCATGGGAGAAAGAAGAAGAGAAAGCGAGCAGCCTAAGCAGAGTAGAAAGTCGTGCCACGACTATAAATAAGGCGTTTGTTGGGAGGCAACCCAGCCTGTATATCTTTTATTTATTTATTATGTTTTTAATTTTTCTTTAGTGTCGAGTTTTGTGTTGTTTTTATTTTGCAGAGTAGGGGAAGTCTGAGTACCCAAAGTTGAAGCTGAGGAGAATGTTTGAGCTTAAGTGTGGGGTCGTCCCGAATCTAAAGATTGAGGATCATGTCCGAGCTAAGCCCGAGAGGGTCTCGGGGAGTATTTCTCACCCTTGTTTTAATATTTTTCTCTGTGATCATGCATCGAGAACTATGCATAATATAAGTGTGGGGTGGAAAAACTACTTTCTGAAATGTAATTGTATAAAATTATTAATTTTTTTTATTATTATTAGTTAAGAAACGAAAATGAAAAAAAAATAGAAAAAGCTCGGATTTTTCCCAATGATGGATCTGTTGGACAATTTTCTTGAGGGATAAAGTCCGATTAAAAAAAAATACCAAATTTTTTTTTTTAAGGATAGTTAGGTAGTATCCTTGATTTTTCTTTGGGCATCGGTTCTTTTCCAAGGGTGTAGCTCGAACCGGGTACTTTAAAAAAAATTTCTTAGGAGTAGTTAGGAAGAAACTGGGTAAATTTGATATACCCATTGACATGGTTGGTGCTGGCATATTAGGTTATGACATACATTCTGTTTCCCTTATATTTGGTTTGACATGTGAAGCCTAAGTAAAGATAAATAGCCTATTTTGTGACGCCTTAGCTCAGTTGTTTGACTTGTATGCCACATAGTGTAATATTGTTTAATTTTCTCAATTATGTGTGCTTGCTTGACTTGAGAGTTGAACAGAAATGTTGTGATTGAGTCATGTGCAATGTGTGTGTGAGGCTTAGTGATCTTCTATGCTATTATGTGTAGTCTAAAACTTGCCCCGTGTGTTAATTGAAGCGAAATTGTAGGTTATGCTAGTCTAGGAGATGACGTAGGCATTTTCTTGCTTGATCATGGATGTTCTTGTCGCATAAAAATAAGATTTTCCGTTGCTAGCCCCTTTGAGCCTATAGACCTTTTCCTTGACACCCACATTACAAGTCGTACCCCTATTTTATTCTTAATTTGAGATTTTTGCACCTTTACCTCCTAAGGCACTTAGTCGCTAAAAGAAGTACGGTTAAAATATTAGGGAATAGTTTTTGAGTGGAGCCATGGAAAGGCTCGTTGGTGCACTAAAATTGAAACCAAAAGCCACTAGCCAATGAACTTTCATGTATGGAGTGTGTGTAGAAAAAAAAATATTGTTGTAAAAGAAAGAAGAGAAAAATTATAGTGAAAGTATATAGAAAAAGATACGCATCTCCACTTCCTATTAATTTGTGCTAGTGGAAGTATAGAAGTGCTTAATTTAAAAAGGGCTATGTTGTATATGGGTTGTGGCAAGTGAATTAGTTGAGAAGAATATGTGTTTGAATTGTGAATGTAGTGTATTAAAGTTCTTAGGAGGGTTAGTCACTATTCCTAAATATATCCTACCCGTCCCTTAGCCTACATTACAACCTTAAAAGTCCTAATTAATCCTAGATTTGGCTAGCTTAAATTAGTAGAGATCTACACTACGGGCAAGCTTATGAAACGACCACGGGATGCATATGAATTCTTTGTGAGAGTGAGTGAATTTGGTTCAATTGTGTGATATCCTTAAATTATGTTCAAAAGCATACTTGAATGTGTGGACTAGTTATATTCACTCTTTTGTTTGTTGGTGAGGACATATGATCTCATGAACGATTGGTAATGTTATAAACTTTCTTGTTGGGTAAGTGCGTGAATTGATAGGGATTAATGGTTACAAGTTGACTCTTGAGGTTGGGTGGTTGCAAATAGGTTATTGGATTGATTGAATTAAATTGTATAATTGGGCATGTTTAAAAGGGGAAGAATGTGAATTTTTGTATGTTCGTACTTGATTGCCGGTATCGATCATAGTCAAAAAGGTTAAAGTGTGTAATTTAAAAGTAAAATGCTCCTTGATGATGAACTTTTTACGTGTTGAAGGGTAGTAGTTTGTCCCATTGCTCGAGGACGAGCAAGAGTCTAAGTGTGGGGTGTTGATGCGTAGCCTAAAGTATATATTTTTATGTATATTGCCCCATATTTTACTTTTGTTTCGTAAATTTTAGATATTAAATGTGATGATTTATACTAATTTATAGTGTTTTTATGTTTAGGAACGATCCGGGAGCAATCGGAGGCGTAACATGCAAAATGAGAGCCAAAATGAACGAAACCGGGAAATTGAGCATTTGGGCACCACAGGCAGCGCCTTGAGCCACCTGTGGCGCTGGAGGCAGTATGGTTTTAGGAGGCAGCGGGGGATTTTCCTATTTAGCCCGAGACATGGTTTATTCGGCCCTAGACCTACCCAACACGTATAAAAGCAAGACTAAACATATTTTTGAGGGGATTGACGCCACTTTGGAGGAAAAACACACACGGGATCGTTAGGAAGCGGAGAATTCTCAGTTTTCTTCATCTTATTCTAGTATTTTCAATTTACGCAACACTTATGCAATTGTTTGATTACATCATGAGTGGCTAAACACCCATTGTCCTGGGGTTGTGATTTAGCCATGAATATTGTTGTTTGACATTAGTTTGACCTTGATTATAATTCACCAATATATGGTTGTTTCTTCAATTCTGTGTTTAATTGATTAATTTTCTGGCCATCAGTTAGGTTCTATTTACTATTTATGCTATGCTTGGGAAAGTCGTGTATAGATTAGGAGAAGAATTGAAGAGAGCACGATCTTAACCCTTCAGGGGAGCGGATTTGTGGTTAGGATAGGAATATACCTAGTCACCGTGCTTAATTAAATATCGTAATCTTAATGCGTTCTAATAGATTAATTTCATAGGAATATAGGCGCTAATCTATTGAGAATAGGCGAGTAGTACTTCGGGAGAAGGCTATGAGAGCAATTATCGATTAATTAGCAACCATGAGCGGATTATATGAAAGAGAGAGTTAATTAGAACACAATACGACTGGTGAATCGATCACAACCCTGGAATATTTGTCTTTATTGAATACACAACAATCAACTTGTTACTCGATAATTTAGTTATTACTTACAATTTTAGTTTAATATAATCATACTCTTGGACTTTGATTTTGACCGTATTGAATAACAATTTTAGTGATTTAGTGAGTAGTTTAATACAAGTCTCTGTGAATTCGACACTCAACTTATTATTATATTACTTGTCGACCACGTATACTTGTATGTGCGTTTGGAAGCAACAATAAACATATTTCGTTGATCATATAATTCAAGATTGTGGTTTAAGCATATGCACTCCACATCTGTTACTTACCAGATCATGATAGCAAACAAAGTGGTGACGTACTGTGGCAGCACAATATACAGATCTTGTTCTATGAAGGCTTATGCTAAATTGCCACTACTCTGTTGCCACAAATTGATGATATCGGTAGCCTGATTAACAAGAATATATCATCTGCTTCTATGATATCCAAGGTTTACCCTCAGACATGACTTTAAATATTACTTTATGTACATAGGGTAAAAGGTGTAAATATAAAAATTCTTAACGGGTTAACGGTTTATTCGATAAGAAAATTGAGTAATTCGCCCCTATACCGTTAAGCCGTTAATTATAAAATTTCAAACAGTTCACCAACCATTACACCGATAACCCGATACCAATAAGTCAATAAGCCATTTTTATGATTCGATTAACGATTACGGTTCGATTTTAAACAATACTAATTACGAGGGTCAAAGTTCTTAATTTAGATAGTAAATTTGGACATAGATTCTTAAAGTTTTGTGTTTTTAAAAAAAGTTACATACTAAAAAGCTACATAAAAAATATTATAAGACATAATACCTTATATTTCCACATATTTATAAATAATTAAAAACATATGGTCAATGAAAAATTTCTTTGATTCTCCAAATAGTGATGTTGCCACATAAATTAAATAGAGGAAGTACCCATCCGTCTCAAATTAGTTGTCGTGATTTTTCAAATACTTGTCATAAATTAGTTGTCCTTTTAAAAGTTCAAAACTGTCATGATCGAAAACCTAACATGTCGTGATGGCGCCTAACATGGAACTAGGCAAGCCTACAATTCAATTATTTCAAGCAACTTTAAATTTAAGATGAGCTAAAACATGTTTAATAATTTAAGCTCTAATAAACTGGATGGATCAAAACTAAATAGGGAAAATTCCCAAAATCTGGGTGTCACCGAGTACATGAGCATTTATATATAACAACATAGTATGGGACACTGTCTGGAAAGTACGACTAAATACTAAAAACCGAAATATAGGGAAAGGAGGATCAAGGCATGCGGACGCCAAGAAGCTACCTCGATGATCTCTGAACAGGTAGACTCCACGATCAACAACCGCTGTGCTCGGAATGCGTGAATCTGCACACGAGGTGTAGGGTGTAGTGTGAGTAGGACCAACTCAATACGTATCGTAGATAAACAAGGCAAGGTAAGAGAAGCTTAATTTGTTGAGGTCACTAGTTAAATCAGTACAATTTCATCCTTTTTGATTAACATAGTATTTAAAGCTAACTCATAAGGCTTCTTGATACGAATATCCGTGTGTACAGGTGCACTGGTTTTTCAAATACCCTGCTCAACAGTATTATGGCATGTAGAGGAAGAAAATAAGTAAATTAGATAAATGATCAAGAAAATACAAGTTTCACACACAGCACAGACAACTCACGTGCTAACAATAGAATCTACACGGAAAACTCACGTGCAACACGGATAACTCACGTGTCAATAATATCAATATATGGATCTGCACGGACAACTCACGTTCCCAAGGACAACTCACGTGCCAATAATATCAATATATAGATCCACACGGATAACTCACGTGCTAATAATATAATCTGCCGCTAGCATAGTCGCAGGCCCCAGTCCAAATATCATACAGAAACAATAAAGCAAGTGTACAGGTATATAATGAATGAAATAAGATTCTCCTATCCCTGGACTGGTATAAATAACATGCTAACGTGTAGGCATGTTCAAAGTGTGCTATCGTAGCTCAATTCGTAAATTTCATCAATGAAAAGCATTTATCAACTTCGTTCAGGGACTAAACCTCTAAGTAGACTCACCATGGCTCAATTAGATCACATAAACTGTTACCACATGTTAGACATAGAAGCTCGAAGCTTAACAATCATTACTGGGCTTATAGGAGCCCTAGCACAACCCAAACATGAATATACAACCCCGGTGCCCGCACATGGGATCATCCCCACACATGTGCGCACCCAAAAGCACGTGGATATCACAACAATTCAGGCAACTGGTGCCTCAACCGAGTTTAAATATGATACTTACCTCAAGCAACTCGAATCACTCTGCTAGCAAGCCCTTGCCTCGCGAATCGGCCTCCGAGCGCCTCGAATCTAGTCATAAAAAATTTGATACAATCAACATGAGCTAAAGGAATCAATTTCATAAGAAAATACCAAGTTCTTAATCAAAAGTTAAAAAGTCACTCTAAAGCCGGCCCCCGGACCCACGTCTCGAAATTCGATAAAAGTCACAAAATCCAGAAGCCCATTCAACCAGGAGTCCAACCATACCAAATTTACCAAAATCTAACACCAAATCGACCCCGAAATTCCCAATTTAAACTCTCTAAATCTCTAGCCTCAACTCCCAAAATTACACCTCAAAACAACACAATCTAGGCAGAAAAATCAATGGGGAAACATAATTATTGAATAAATTGAACCACAAGTGACTTACCTCAAGAAACCCCTCAAAAATCCTCTCAAAAATCGCCTTAGACCGAGTTTACAAAGTTCAAAATGAGAGAAATCAGAAACCCTTCGGTTTTAAAAATTGCCCAGTGCTTTCGCACCTGCGGCCAAAAATCCACTTTTGCAGGACCACACCTGCGATGAAACCTCCGTATCTGCGGAGCTCACTTAAGCTCCCAGACTCCGCACCTGTGCACCAAAATTCGCACCTGCGGAAGCACTTATGCGCTCACACGTCAGCTTCTGCGGAAAGACCTGACCCCCTTCAGCCTCACTCTTTCTCCGCTTCTGCGACCACTTTTCAGCAGGAGCGACTCCTCTTCTGCGACCTGTCCTTCGCATCTGTGACCACTCGCCAATACCTTTCCAGGTCGTAACTATGACCAAAGCTACGCAGGTGCGATTGCACCAGAAGACTCCCAACTTCAGCAATCTTTCAAACTCCAAATTTGACTCGTTACCCATCCGAACTCCACCAAGGGCCCGCGTGACCTCCATAAAACATACCGACAAGTCCTAAAATACGATACGGATTTAGTCGAGCCCTCAAATCACATCAAACATCATCATAAATACGAATCACATCCAAATTCAAGCCTAATGAAAACTAAGGAATTCCAACTTCTACAAACGATGTCGGAACCTATCAAATCACGTCCGATTGACCTAAAATTTTGCACACAAGTCACAATGACACCACATACCTATTCCAATTCCTGAAACCCCATTCTGAGCCTGGCAACCACAAAGTTGACTCTCGGTCAAATTTTTAAATTTTTAACTTTCGCCATTTCAAGTATAATTCAACTACGGACCTCCAAATCACAATTCGGACACACTCCCAAGTCCCAGATCACCTAATAGAGCTAACAAAATCATCAAAACTTCATTCCGCAGTCGTTTACACATAAGTAAACATCTGCTCAACATTTTCAACTTAAGCTTCCAACCTCGAGACTAAGTGTCTCAACTCATTATGAAACCTCTCCGGACCCGAACCGACTACCCCGGCAAGTCACATAATAGCTATAAAGCACAAAATGAGTAGTAAATAGGAGAACGGGGCTAAAACTCTCAAAACGACCGCCCGTTACAAAGACAAAATTAATATTTTTTTTATTTTACCGATAATAGTAATTATTCTTGAAGAAGGAGATGGTACATAAATTAAGTAAATATTTAATGAAGATAATTATATCTTAAGACATAAAATAAAGGTAAGTATTCATAAATTTCTCTTAATTAATATTTTTTTTAATGGCATGTAAAAGTGAAATGCTATAAATAATTTAAAACAGAGGGAATAGTGCTACATTTTCTAGGGATGCGGACCATCTTTTGTCTTCCCTCGTAGTGAATTAAATTAAGGAAAACTTACATAAATGTCCCAAATAAGTATCAACTTACCAACCTCTAGCCGTTAGTCATAGACTTACCAAAACTAGCCAAGAACATATAAAAATTGGAAAATCAAATAAATAAGGTTCTTTCTCTCAAAGAATCACATGCAAAATTATTCTTCCATATTTTTAAGCGTGATTAACAACATTAGATGCAAGACCGAAAGGAAATTTCATGGATGATATAGCAAATAAGATGATCAAATACAAAAAAAGAATATACAATATTCCAAAAATCTAAGTAAAAAGGGAATTTTTCAATGGGTATAATTGAAATTCATTGAAAACGTATAGAGAAGTTAATATACAAAATTTGAGGAAGATTGGAGGTGATTTGGACTGGTTTTGTGTCAAAATTCATAATTAAATCTAGGTCAAAAAATTATTCTGCAACGCATGTATCAAACATGTATAATGCATGTATCTCACACACAGGTATACATGTGATACACAATTGATACAATTACATATGTGATACACATATCTTTTTTTTAATGTTCAGTTCTTACTTCGAATACTCAATTCAAAGTTCAAACCACCTCAAAACTTCACCAAATTATCCCAAAATTGAGATTCAAGCTCCTTAAGAAGTACCAATCTATTTTACTAACACCCACTCAAAGGAAAGCAAAATTTTAACCTATTTTGCTACAAATTACTAATTGGCTAATATTAATAATATTTTAAAAATTAACCAATTTTTATAATAAGCTACTTATAAATAGACATAACCGGTAGTTTCCCTCAAGGAAGTGTATGAATTGTTCTCATGTGTAGAAAAAGTAAAATTAAGAAAATGTTGGATAACATTGCGGTTTCTATTTTCCGTGGGAATTAAAATTGCATGTTAAAAAATGGTGTACGTTATTCCATAAAAACGACAAAACAAAACATCAATGACACGTAAGAGCTAAAGTAAATCAAATTCTCAGAGATGAAGTGAGTTGTATAGCACCTGTATAAATTTACTTTCCTTTAAATTCTGTACAACCAAAACTGTACTCTAGTATTCAGTCCTCCCGAAGCATTTTATGCTTTTTTTCCTTTTCCCAATCAATTTAGACAAAGTTTAAAACCCAAAAAGAAAAAAATTAGAAGAAAATTTACAATATCTATGCATTATCTCTATTTTCTTCCTCTACTGTGTGTATACATTGAGCAATGAAACCCTAGCGTTAATTAAACTCCTAAACACTTTGTGCCCACAAATTTCAATCCCACCAATGCAATCTTCCAATTCATGCATTTTTTTAGAAACCATTTTCACCTCTTCACTTTCCATTTTCTTTCTCAACAAGCTCATGTTTGAGAACTCTTCAATACCCTCATCCAATTTAACTTTCTTCGTTTTCTTTGCCAACCAAGAACAAGATGATTTTTGCAATGACATTGATACTGAAAGTCCATTAAAAATCGCAACAGAAACTAATACAGTCATTTCTAAAACGTCTTTCAATACTTGGACTAGCTCTGCATCTTCTATAGATTGTTGGGGCAGGACAAGGACATATTTTCCTATACAATATTGCACGTTGGTCACGAGTTTGTCCATTTCTTTTGCTAATTTTCTTAGAGCTTTAACGTAGGAAACAATCTTGGATTCATCTTTGCGTCTTAAAGCAACTTGTGCAGCCGAATGTTCTTCCTTGAATGTGAGAATTAGTGTCCGGAAAATCCCATAAACGTCGACGAATCGAAGGAAGTCTTCTAGAAGCTTCTCGACAAGTTCGGAGTGGTTACGAAGAGACTCACGGGTTTGAGGAAGTTGGAGGAGATCGTCGAGGGATTCGTGAACGATTTTGAGTTGTGTTAAGGCATGGCAGAGCCATGCAGAGGTGCGGGTTTCGGGCTTGGAAGCCCATATTTTGAGCTCGTTGAGCCCATCTTTGAGCTGAGCAACCAAAGGATTGGATCGATCACATGGAAGACTAGTGGATCGAACGTGAAAAGCTTTTTTGTTTGGCTTGTTTGAATGGTTTGGATAGTTGAAAGAAAGAGATCTCCGAAAACCGGCAACCATTCTTGGAGTCATAATGTATAACTCGATTACAAAATGGAGTAGTTGAAAGAAAAAAAAGCGGAAACTTAAATATAGAGAATTGTGATGAGGAGAAGTTGAAAGAAGTTTGGGTTAAGAGGAGAGTTTATATAAAGGGAGACAACGCGGAAAGGAAACGCACGAGGGGGAGATAGAAAATTAAAGGGGGACTGGATCCGCGAATAAATCCAGCTGTTTTGGGGTGGGGTGGTGGTAGGGGGGTGGGGGAATTAAAAGCAAAATCCCGTTATTAATGGAGGAAAAGAGCGTGGGATGATCTGTATTTTGGTTTTATTGTTTGGGTAGAGCCTAGACACCACGTGCACTTGACACTCTGGCTTTTTTAAAATTAAGTTTGTTACTCAACGGTTGCTAGAGCTAATAAGTCAAATTAATTCCTTGTATTACATGGCTAGAGAGAAGCCTAGTATACTTTACATCGTAAGTTATTTGACAATCTAGCATCTTTTGCGTTGTTATTGACTAATCGGGATTTAAAATTTATGGATTTAATATTTTAATTTTTTTAAGTTATTAGATTTTAAATTATTTTCTTCGGTCCACAATAAGTGACTAATTTACTTTTTTATTTTGGATCAAAATAAGTGTTCATTTATATAATCAAGAAAGAATTTAATTTGTTTTTATAAAATTACCCTTATGTACATATCCCTAAAATATTTTCTTACTCCTCACATTAAATATTTAATTAAGGGTAATTTAGTCATACTAGGTATTTTTGTATAGAATTTAGTATTTTCTTAATCGGCGTGTCAAAAATAAATTGGGCACTTATTGTTGACCGAATGGAGTAATACTTTGGATATGTTAAATAAATTTCTTAAGACAAATATAAAATTTGAACCAAAATTATTGGGTTCGACCGAACTTGATCACTGGCTCCCCTTAACTGTAGGTTAACCTAAGAAGTCAAATTCATTCCCAGAAGTGATTCTTATATTGGGCTAGAATGTTATTACTCCCTCTTTTCACTTTTACTTGGCACGTTTTGACTTTTTACGTCCTTTAAAAAATAATAAATGAAGTGTATAATTTACCATGATACACATATTAAGTACTTGACCACATCCTTAAAACGATTTCAAGATTCTAAATAAAGGGGTCATGAATAAATGAGTGGTGTGTGGTAGTAATCATGTAACTTCGCACGTTAGCGAAAATGAGTGTGGTGGAATATTAAAATTCTTTTTAGTATTTTTAATTAAAGATTTTGAATTTGAACTCGGAGGTAAGAATATTTTTTTTAGGGTACACTAAAACCTCTTATGCGAACTGTCTGCGGTTATAATCCGAATAATTAGTCAAGTTAGTGAATTTTGAACTCTGAATACTTGAAGGAAAAAAGAAAAAGAAAGATTAAGCCCCTAATTTTAATCCACTTTTGCTGCATCGTATATCATAGCTGCAAGTTGCGCTGTGTAACTGCAGTGTAATAAAGACCTTCAATTGAAAAACAAGTTATCTCGAGATTAGTTATTTTGGAATTAGTTATCTCCTTTTTCATAGGAATAAAGAAAATTACAATCGCAGATAACTAATTTCGGAATTAGTTATACACGACTTTATCACAATTAAATATGAAATAAATTTATCTTTAAATTTAATCTCCAAATTAATTATCTCTTATCCCTCGTACCAAACTATTAGTTTCATTAAGACTCACGCGCAACATCAGGAACTCTAAATGTCCCAAATTCTCACAGTACAGAGTATCAATTTGTGCAAGCTAAGGTACGGGTAAAAATTAAAAAAAAAGAAAAGAAGATATATTCTGATTTGAATTGTGGGTATTTTTTTTTAAGAAATAAATAAAAGTAATTTGATAAATTATGCCTTATGTTTAATGTTTTCTTATTGGACTGTTATAACCTTACAGTAAAAGACTTATAAAATGTTTGGTCAAATTTTTTTTTGGTCAAAAGCACTTTTGACAAAAAAATTGAGGTGTTTGGCCAAACTTTTGGAAGAAAAAAAAAATACTTTTCAAATAAGCAAAAGCAGTTATTGAGAAACAGAAAAAAGTAACTTCTTTCCAAAAGCATAATTATAAGCAGTTTTCAAAAGCTTAGTCAAACACTAATTACTGTTCAAAAGTATTTTTCAAATTAATTAACCATACACAAACTACTTCTCGTCAAAAACACTTTTTTTAAAAGTACTTTTGATGAAAGCACTTGTCAAAATAAGTTGGTTTTATAAGTTTTTGGCCAACAAGTTATTAAAATGGAATAGGAGAGTATATAAGTAGAATATTGTACCTAGGCCAAATTCATGATGATAATAACACAAAGAACACAGTTCATGTGCCATTCTTGACAAGAGAGGTTACTCAGTATCCTCGCCTACAATTTTAAGATCGTGGGTTCGAGTCATCAAAGGCGGTTGCCGCAGTCGAAGGAAATTGAACTGCATGCATCGGTCCCTTGCTATAACTCAGAGCAGAATTTTTTCATTTATAGGTAAGAAACAGTTATCCTAATTATTTTCTTTCATCATGGATTCAGCAGCTGTTTTCGTCACTTAAGTTTCCACATCCCTGGCTCCCTGCCATCTGCAGGGTTAGAGGAATGCCCCTTCACTTATTTCAGCCGCCAGATTTACATCTTTATTTTGTTGCTGCAATTCTTGAATAAATGGTTTACGCTGCAAAAGATTTAGTTTGAGTATCAGATAATTAGTTTTAGTAAGAAGCAAATGCTGGGGATCTAAGCTGGCAGTGTTTGCTATTGAGACTACATCTCTTTAATGCACCAGCTGGATCACCTACTGTAACTTTTGCCCATCTTCAAATTATATCTACCAACCATTCACCTTCAATAATCTATATTTATATTATATCATACTATATTATAAGTGTGAAGACTCTAAGTCAAAATTAAAAGATTAAAATATTCTTCAAAAGTTGAATCACCAAATTACCCGTTACATAATTTTTATTTAATTTAACTTTATGTGGAGCAATTAATTAATTAGGATAATTAACTTCAAGTCAAAAGTTAATTTTACCAATTTATCTTGCCCTTACAATCAAATAGTATTCCAATAATTTTCTACTACTCTTTATTATATGAATAAAAATAATGAAAACATTGTAACTTACTTTTGTAAATTTTTTAATTATACAGGAAGGAAAACAAAAACAGTTTAACTCCTTTTGTTTAGAATAGGAGGAGGAAGGGAGAGCAAAATTCTAGGCAATCAATTTTCACCGTCATATTATTACTTTGCTTTACAATATAATCATCTGTCTCTATATATGACCTTTGTATAATATATATTTCACCTAAATATACATTTTAGTTTAACAAATTATGATGTCACATCTCGCAGTACTATTTATTTCACATTTTATTAATTGAGCTTGAAATTTTTAACTTTAAGTATGGTTTTAAAAAATTTGTACCAACAAACAAGGGATACACGTGCAACGCACGTGTCGAAAAACTAATTATATTAAAAGTACGAAAGCGCTTAGCGAAATATTGTTCGTCTTTTTTATTCTTTAAAAATATAATTCACATTAAACAAAAAAATTATTTAACTAAGATTTAGGAATTTAAAAAGAAAACTATAACTTTATTTAAGAAATCTTCCCTTATTTGAACTATAAAAGAAATCCTAATATTTAGGACTTTAAGTTCAAATACAATTTACTTTCTATAACTCATTTACCTTTTAAATTAATGAGCTTTAATTTACACCTAATTCTAAAATTTGATTTTTTCAGATTTAAAGTATGAATTAATTATTTTTTTCCTGTATTGCCCTTGGAGTAAATAATGTTGGAGTATGTGTTAGGAGTGTTTATGTGAAAAAATAGTAAATGCTAATATGATCAATTTCATTGCTAATTAATGTTAAATGGTGAATTTCTTAATTTGTGTTAAACAACCGAAAAAATCACTTTTTTTATCGGAGGTAGTATGTAACAACTTAGTGGGGGATTTGCATCTATACCCGCTTTGCAAAAAAAATTGCAAGTGTATCCACCTTTTCGCGTAACTTCAGCATACGGGGCTGAAGTAACAAAGGCAATCACACAAAACTTCAGCATTCTAGTAGACGGGACTGAAGTAGAAAGTATGCTGAACCAAGTGTGCTGAAGTTTTTTTTTGTAATTGCTGAACTTAAGCATAGTAGCTGAAGTTTTGTTCTCTATTTGCTGAAGTTTTTGTTTGTAATTGCTGAAGTTTTTGTTTTTGTAACTGGCGAAGTTTTTATTTTGTAACTGGCGAACTTCAGCTCTAGAGCTGAAGTTTTTGTTTTTGTAACTGGTGGAGCTGAAGTTTTTGTTTTGTAACTGGCTAGAGCTGAAGTTTTTATTTTGTAACTGTCAAACTTCAGCTCTAGAGCTGAAGTTTTTATTTGTAATTGCTGAAGTTTTTATTTTTATAACTGGCGAAGTTTTTGTTTTGTAACTGGCGAACTTCAGAAGTTTTTGTTTTATAACTGGCTAGAGCTGAAGTTTTTATTTTGTAACTGTCGAACTTCAGCTCTAGAGCTGAAGTTTTTGTTTGTAACTGGCGTTCGTCCTGTTGTATTCATCCATCTTCAGCAGGGGTAAGACTTTCTGTATTCGTCTTCTCCACGAGTATGTATATTCTCTTGGCATAGAGTCTGCTTGCAGAATTGGATCTGCTATGACAATATTCACTATTTTATTCCCATATGTGGTACAGGAAGCTGCTTCACCATCACTGGATGCTTGATCATCTATTTTTTGATCAATTTCTGCAAATAGCTCCTCTTGTTAAGTTGAGGAGGAGAAGGAGGAGGAGAAAGGGTGTTGAAGTTGTTTAAAAAGTGGGTATAAATTAAAACTAAGAAAAAAATGAATATAAATTTAATGAGGGTGACCAAATAAGACGCCCGTGCAATTTTTACCAACTTAGTAGCAATGTGTTAACTCAAAAATTCCTCACTTATTACCAAAAGAAATTCCTATCATTCAAGGTCCATCACCCCAAAAAGTTTTTTGAAAAAAGGGAAAAAATATACAGCTCTTTCTTTCATATCTCCGTATGTAGTTATATACAGAAACTATATATAAAGCAGTATAGATTTTGTTTAGCAAGTTGCAAGTAGCTGGTGGCATATAACTATAGAGGAATTAAAGAACCGATAAGGATTGCAGTAGAGTAGTAAGTATCCTTTCATCTTTGATCAGAGATTTTGGGTTTGAGCCTTGTGTATGGAGGCATTTTTGTTAGAGAACGCTTTACTCCAAATATGAGACTTTTCTGTGCGAATGTAAATTTAATCGGCCCTCAAAACACAAATCGGATACCGAATAAAAAACAAAAAATAAAAAAATTAAAGGGAATGATTTGTAGTGACTGAAAAGCCACGTCCTAATTGAACCTACCGACCTTGTAACATGTTTGATGGTTGTTATGTGTGCGTCATGCCCAAATAATTAATTTGCTGGTGAGATGATGCCTCACGTGCGAACTATTTGTTCCACCTCTACATTATTATTTGGTCTAAATAAAGAATTATAAAAGAAATAACTTCGACTAAAGGCGCAAACAATAAAAAAATAAAACTGTAATAAAATAGTTTGGAGGAACCTTAAAACAGGTCTATGTCGAAAAGGCTTATTTTGTGATTTTTGATTTGTATACTATTGAATTACAAATAAATATTGAGATTAAGGCTAATCTATCGTATAATTATATTAGGAATTTAAGTTTAATAACATCATTGATAACTAAATCTTTTTATACTGATACGTCAAGAAGAATCAAAATTGTAAATCTCCGTCTATCATTCGTGCGACTGCCGAAGGATAAAGCGAAAGTAAAAGGCAGTTAGTGTCACGCCCTTTTTCTAGCCCCGAAAATTAATATATTATATGGATTGTGGGTTAAAGGATTTTTTCAATTGAAGTGATAAATTTGAGTAAGAATTATTTTATTTACAGAGTCGCCACTTAGAATTAATTTTTCGGTGTTCCAAGTCACTTTTTATTTGAATCCCTAGTCAAATAAAGGTTTGTCTCTATTTTTATCGGTCCGCAGAAAATAAAATTCGGGTAAGGAATTATGTTGACCGGAGTGAAGGTGTAAGGCGTTCCTCGAGTCCCGTGGTTCTAGCACTGTCGCTTTATTGACTTAAAATTTGGCTTTAATTAATTTTGGACAAATTGTGCTTTATATGATTTTCATGTTTTACCTATCTGCTGTTCTTTTTGATTTGGAATTATTAAAAAAAATAATTTGGAAAACATTACATTGTCATAACTACGCTACGCAGGCGAATGCATAATCGAAAACGAAATTAATTAACTTATCATAATCGCGCCTCGCAAGCGAATCCGAAATCATGACAACTAATTATTTGTAGTATTTTGAGAAATCACTACATTTGTGCTTGAGGAAATTATTTTTGAAAATTATTAAAAGTTACTATCGCGCTACGCAAGCGAATCCACGACTATGGCAAAAGGATTAGAAATTAATTAAAGTTATTGTATATAGTATGAGATTATTGAATTAAGTTATTGAATGTTAAATATCAAGCTACGCAAGCGAGTCCGTAAACGAAAAAGTTAAAGCGTGCCTACTAGTTGCCTAGCGTTTAAATTAATTACAAGTGCTTAAGTTATTAAGAAATTATTATTAAAAGAAGCATCCAATTTGATTGGATCTATTGGAAGAAACTGATTTTTAAATCATTTGGGCCCGCTTATGGCTATCTTAGAAAATGGGCGAGCTATTTATTTATTTATTTCTTAGAAGAAAGAAATGGGCCAACTAACTTAGTTGGCATTGGGCCTAACGAATTGAGCTTTTGGCCCAAAGTTTTGCCTGCTGAAACATCCAGCCCTACCCACGACCCACATTATTTATCTAACCCATAAAAAATAACTCTTTACTCAGCAATTGTAGTATTGAACCAATACTCGTACCATCACAACATTCAAAGTTATATTAACTCAAACAACTTATGTTTCAAGATATAAATCACCATCTTTCTTAATATGCTAATTGAAGATATCAACAGAATGAACACTTTGATGTCAGTAACGGAATCCAAGAAATAGATGACCCCGGGCAAAACAGATTATGTGCTCACCTACTCAATTTCAGATTTGGTTTTGGGAGAACTCAACAAGGAAATGAAATCAAAGAGAAAGAAAACTAAACTCTTCTATATATACATATACATGTATTTCTGGAAAAGGAAAGTATCTTCAATAGAAAACTCATCCAAAATTCCCAATATCGAAAACTTGCTTCCAATACAAATTCTAACAAAGATAAAAAATAAACTAATCTCACTTCATCACAACTTATAGCCAAACATACATATGAAACAGAAAACTAACAGTATTTTTTTTTTGGTTTAGTTCACATGGCCAACCTTTATACAAACATTGTTTCATTCACACATAACAAAAGAGAAATTAAAAGAACGAGATGGAGCAGTAAACGCATCAACATATTCATGTTTCATTCAGTCAAACAGGGGTTTACACTAAAGGAAAAAATACCAGAAAATTACCTAGAAGCAGAAACTGAAAGGTGCAGGACCTCGATCCAAGGCAGGCAACAAGTTCAACAGGAAATGAAAACTAAACAACAGCACGACCAACAACAATTTAACTCAAAATCAATCAGAAATTAACCCAGAAACTTTGAAAGAAAGAAAAACCCAGAAACTAACTTCACCGCTTTTGTTTTTTGGAATGTTTTTTGCTCTTAGTTTCAGCCTACTACAGTGTGTTCAGCTGCATATCTTTCTCTCAAGTTTTTGTGTTGTTCAAGAAGCTCTCAAGATGTGTCTTTTAGAGTGTGAAAAATATTGTAAAAATGTGTAAGATAGTGTATGAAAAAAGTATCTCCTAAAGTAAAAGAAAGAGACTCTTTATAGGAGAGGAGGGACATGAATTAGTATTGAAAATTTGTCCTTTGGACATCATTTTTACCAAAAATCTGTTCAAACTATTAAAAGGATAGATTTTTGGTTAAAAATCTTTCCAAGACACAATTCTTTTACCAAACAATGATAGACCTTTTGGAATTTAGTACTCCAAAAGTCTTTGAACAGTAAAAACTAAAAAGTAACTAACTATGTACCATATACTCAAGTATTCAGCTTTTTATCAACATATGACTGAAATTCAGCTTATATACTCAAACTCAAACCAACTACGAACTAGCAAAATAGAAACAAGACTTAAAATGTAATCAAACTAAATATTCAAACAAACTAAACTAAAGCCAATCGTTTTGTGAGAACTAAATAAACCATTCAACTAATCTTGTTGGTTTTTTTTCTTCATGAAACTAGCATAAAACACTTATTAACAAATCAAAAGTAGAGAAAATTAAACTAATTCAAAACCAAACGGGAAAATAGAAAATAAGGGGAACATTAAAGTATACCTAACAAAATGAGGCATCAGAGGCAACTAGCTAATGGCGAGGCAGTGATACGACTTGAGCAAGTGTCTATTGTCGATTGTTATCGAAACCATGTCTCCGAAGAATTGGAGGCTAGTTTCAATGAAACTCGACAACAAAACCTCGCTTGAGGCCAGTGTGAAGAGAAAAATAGAAGGAAGTGATGATTGAGGGGTGGCAGTGACGGCGGTGGATCGGCAGTGCGTGGTCAGACGACAGCTTCTCCGGAGATTTAGGGTGAAATCGATATCAATAGGCAGGACTTGAAGAGCTATATCCGTTGATGTAGGTATTGTACTATGGGGCAATCTAAAACTTCACGAATTTGAGAAAAATGGGGTGGCTAGGGTTTGGGTTTTTGTTAGATTCATAGAGATAAGAAGATTTTTGAAAGATTTGAGTTGGAAATACGGAAAGAGGAGGAAGAGAGGAGAAGATGGTGAATTTTTGGGGCAGAAATGAGGTGGTCCATCGGTGTCCAGTAGTGGAGCCATGGGGGCGCCGCCGCGAGGGGAAACGCGACAGAGGGGGGAGAAGAGAGAGAGATGCGGAAAAAATTTAGGGTTAACAAATGAGGCAAAAATCTAATTTTCAGCTTATATATTTTAGTTGAGGACAAATATAGACCATTAGATTAATATTAGATTAAGATGGAATGAATGGCCATGATGGATTTTTATTTACTTAAAAACTACGTCATTTTAAATTCTCTCATAACAGCCCCTGCCTTGCACTCTTAGTCACTTTTCTCTTTCAAATTTGGCTCAATTTCTTCCTTAATCATACTTATTAAACTAAACTTACCCAAAAAACTAAATTAATTAAAAAACTTATTCATATGATCAATTTACTAGATTAATTCACCAATTGCATCGTTATTAATTCCTAAAATGCACAAATGAAGGAAGAACTATTTTTATTTTGGTATTTTATGATAGAAAATATGAAATTAAATACACAAAATTGATAAAAATAATTAAAATAATAAAACACTAATGAATGTAGGAGATGTTAAAATAGTACAAAAAATAGGTATTCACAGCTGCCCCTCTTTGCTAGAGAACATGAAAAGTTTTCGTGCAAAGAAAAATGAATGCCATGGCTAATTTTTGCTCACATATCACTCCAATGAAGCAATTTTTGAAAAATGGTGACCGAACCTTGCTTCCGAGATTTCCTACATATCCTTGTTTAGGGGAATCAAGTCAGTGTAGTTCTGAAAAAATTTGGTAGCTGGGACTACCGAAAACTGGAGTTAAGACTGTTGTTGTTGTTGTTGTTGTTGTTGTTACTGTTAATTGCTACTACTATTGTTACTTGATGCTTACATCAAAAGAAAAAGAGAAGAGAACTACATGTCTGCAAACTAGGAGTTACAAAATTCCTATATGTGTGCCTTCTGGAGTCAAATCTTGATCCTTGACATGCTTGCTTGTGTTGACCTTAGATTGGATCTTGTTTCTCTATGAAGAAAAGATTATGATCCAATCGCAGTCATTCGCTTTCTTGATTCGAAATGAGAAGATGAATCTTGAGATGCTGGGTTGGTGACACATTGTAAAAGTTAACTTCTAACTATCTTGTGATCGAAAGACTTCTTTCTTCTGATTGAGAAATGGAAACTGCAAGCTTTAATCGTCACAACATGTGCTCTGCGGCGGGGCCTGCAAAGCCATCAAAGACGAACAAAACGAACAAAATTTTCTTTCCCAGTTTGGCGCTGAGAAAATTTTGTGATTTATAGGGTAAAGCTGCATATCAGCTTGTTTTATTTGAAAGATGAAAAAATGATATTGAAGACTCCGAATCGAGTGTGCTTCTCTTAGAAGTAGAACTAATAAAACTTAGACTAGGAGGTGGATCTCCCATGGTTAGCATTGGAATGACTATGAGATTCAAGGACTCGAACTAGGAATTGCGTCTCCTAGGATTAATGATTCATATTAGGAAGTGTATCTCCTATTAGAATGAACAGGGTTGGCTCAAGATAGGAAGTTCGTCTCCTACAAGTGAGGTTGAAGGACTCGGACTAGGAAGTGCATCTCCTAGGAATAAAAGTATAGATTAGGAAGTTTGTTTCCTATTGGAATGACTCAAACTAGGAAGTGCATCTCCTACGAGTGGGGTTGAAGGGCTTGGACTAGGAAATGCATCTCCTAGGATTGATGGTTCAGATTGGGAAGTGCGTCTCCTATTGGAATAACTCAAACTAGGAAGTGCATCTCCCACAATTGAGGTTGAAAGGCTTGTACTAGGAAGTGCGTCTCCTAGGATTAATAGTTCTGATTATGAAGTGCGTCTCCTATTGAAATAACTCAAACTAGGAAATGTGTCTCTTACGAATTAGGTTGAAAGGTTTGGACTAGGAAATGCATCTCCTAGGATTTGATGGTTCAGATTAGGAAATGTGTCTCCTATTGAAATAACTCAAACTAGGAAATGAGTCTCCTACGAGTGAGGTTGAAAGACTTGGGCTAGGAAGTGCGTCTCCTAGGATTGGTGGTTTAGATTAGGAATTGCATCTCCTACAGGAATGACTCAAACTAGGAAGTTCATCTCCTACGAGTGAGGTTGAAAGACTTGGATTAGGAAGTGTATCTCCTAGGATTGATGGTTCAAATTGGAAAGTGCGACTCCTATTGGAATAACTCAAACTAGGAATTGCATCTCCAACGATTGAGGTTGAAAGGCTTGGACTAGGAAGTGCGTCTCCTAGGATTGATGGTTCTGATTAGGAAGTGCGTCTCCTATTGGAATAACTTAAACTAGGAAGTGCGTCTCCTACGAGTCAGGTTGAAAGTCTTGGACTAGGAAGTGTGTCTCCTAGGATTGGTGGTTCAGAGTAGGAAGTGTGTCTCCTATTGGAATGACTCAAACTAGGAAGTGCGTCTCCTACGAGTGAGGTTGAAAGTCTTGGACTAGGAAGTGCGTCTCCTAGGATTGGTGGTTCAGAGTAGGAAGTGTGTCTCCTATTGGAATGACTCAAACTAGGAAGTGCGTCTCCTACGAGTGAGGTTGAAAGTCTTGGACTAGGAAGTGCGTCTCCTAGGATTGGTGGTTCAGAGTAGGAAGTGTGTCTCCTACTGGAATAACTCAACTAGGAAGTGGGTCTCCTACGAGTGAGGTTGAAAGACTTGGACTAGGAAGCGCATCTCCTAGGATCAATGGTTCTGATTGGGAAGTGCGTCTCCCATTGGAATAACTCAAACTAGGAAGTGCGTCTCCCATGATTGAGGTTGAAAGGCTTGGACTAGGAAGTGCATCTCCTAGGATTAATAGTTCTGATTAGGAAGTGCGTCTCCTAGGATTGATAGTTCTGATTAGGAAGTGCGTCTTCTATTGGAATAACTCAAACTAGGAAGTGCGTCTTCTACGAGTGAGGTTGAAAGTCTTGGACTAGGAAGTGCGTCTCCTAGGATTGGTGGTTCAGAGTAGGAAGTGTGTCTCCTACTGGAATAACTCAAACTAGGAAGTGTATCTCCTACGAGTGAGGTTGAAGGGCTTGGACTAGGAAGTGCATCTCCTAGGATTGATGGTTCAGATTAGGAAGTGCGTCTCTCATTGGAATAACTCAAACTAGGAAGTGCTTCTCCTATGATTGAGGTTGAAAGGCTTGGACTAGGAAGTGCGTCTCCTAGGATTAATAGTTCTGATTAGGAAGTGCGTCTCCTATTGGAATAACTCAAACTAGGAAATGTGTCTCCTACGAATGAGGTTGAAATGCTTGGACTAGGAAATGCGTCTCCTAGGATTGATAGTTCTTATTAGGAAGTGCGTCTCCTATTGGAATAACTCAAACTAGGAAGTGCATCTTCTACGAGTGAGGTTGAAAGTATTGGACTAGGAAGTGTGTCTCCTAGGATTGGTGGTTTAGAGTAGGAAGTGCGTTTACTATTGGAATAACTCAAACTAGGAAGTGCGTCTCCTACGAGTGAGGTTGAAAGACTTGGACTAGGAAGCGAGTCTCCTAGGATCAATGGTTCTAATTGGGAAGTGCATCTCCCATTAGAATAACTCAAACTAGGAAGTGCATCTCCAACGATTGAGGTTCAAAGGCTTGTACTAGGAAGTGCATCTCCTAGGATTGATGGTTTTGATTAGGAAGTACGTCTCTTATTGGAATAACTCAAACTAAGAAGTGTGTCTCCTACGAGTGAGGCTGAAAGCTTGGACTAGGAAGTGCATCTCCTAGGATTGGTGGTTTAGAGGAGGGAGTGCGTCTCCTACGAGTGAGGTTGAAAGTCTTGGACTATGAAGTGCGTCTCCTAGGATTGATGGTTCAGATTGGGAAGTGTGTCTCCCATTGGAATGACTCAAACTAGGAAGTGTGTCTCCTACGAGTGAGGTTGAAAAGATTGGACTAGGAAGTGTGTTTCCTAGGATTAATGGTTCTGGTTAGGAAGTGTGTCTCCTATTGGAATAAATCAAACTAAGAAGTACGTCTCCTACGAGTGAGGTTGAAAGACTTGGAGGGAATGTAACCAGGGGTTGGAGCCCTGTATCACTGAGCAAGAATGTAACCATGGGTTGGCGCCCTGTATCACTAAGAAAGAATATAATCAGGAGTTGGCGCCCTGTATCAGTGAGAAGTAATGTAACTAGGGGTTGGCACTCTGTATTACTAAGAGAGAAGGCCAGGGATTGGCACCCTGTGTCGGTGAGAGAATGTAACCAAGGCATGGCGCCTTGTATCACTTAGAGAGAAAATAACTACGGGATAAGATACCTTGTATGAAAATGGAACCTCACTAAAGATTATTTTACCTTATGGTTTCATCTATGGATTGGTGTACCCTATACTAAACATGTGATTATGGAGTGGTGTGCTCTATGTCAAAATGGAACCTCAACTAAGGACTGTTGTACCTTATGCTGGAAAATGTAGTGGTTGATTATGTGATTATAAGCATATCTAGAAATAAAGAGTACAGACTTTGAAGAATTTACCTTTAGTGACATTCATCCTTTGAGAACTTCATTGATAAACTACTTTGTTTCCTGCTTCAAACAAAGAAAGATTTGTGAGTTTCAAAGTGGTAGTCGGTTTGTAGCCTTGATACTCTAAGTAGTCTGAATTCGCGCCGACCTTCTGAATAAGAATTGATTCTTTCAGCGCGATACTGAGTTTCTAGGATAATCTGGACTACTTTCTAGAGACCTTGGCTTTCTATCACTGCCCCCAACTGTTTCATACCCGGACATCACACACCATTTGGGAATTTTTTTTAAAATCAATTTTGATTATCTTGCGCCCGATATTAGTTTATGCCTGTGGTGCTATCAACTTTGCCCATGAAGGAAGTCTTGCTTAGTGACCTTTTCAATTTCTTCGAAACACTTTGTTCGGCTTATCAGAGGAAATCACAGTTGGATTTGTACCTTTTTCAATGCCGTGTATGCCCCACATCATTTGTTTTGCACTTTCGGGAAATGGTGACCAATTTTGCGGTTCTTTATTTGTTAGATTTCTAGGCAAGTAGACCAGCAATGTTTTCTCTTTGAAACTTCCGTTTGCATGAACCCTCTGATCTTATTTAACTTCAACAACTTATTGTGCATGTTGCTCCCTAGGTATGTCCTCTTTGATGTGCTAGGATAGACAGCTAGAAATCTAGTAAATGATTTTGAAATCATTTCTTGTTTGTTTTAAATAAGACTTACTCAAAATAATAATGCAAATGGACACAATGACGCGATGTAAAAGTGAAAAGGAATAGTATTTAACTGAAAATGCTACTCTAGGGAAACGAAAGAAACAAGGGGATCTTTTGAATGTGGTAGCCAACGTTAATGATCATGACATGCATTTTGGACTGAGCGGCCAAATTTACCAATCAATCTACCCTTTCTTCTTGTTGTTCTTTTCGTCTTTGAAGTTGGCCTCTTTGTGCCAATCATTTGCAACAAATTACAGCTCACCTTCGACCAGCAGTGCCCAGAAAGGTTTTCACCAATTAGCCTCTCTCATTTACTTACTTCTAATTACCACTGCCTTACAGTGAGGGTTTTCACCAATAAGACTCTCTCATTTTCATTCATTATCTTTTTTTTTGTTTTTTGCGAGCAACTTGACATTGTTCTATGTCGTGTGACAATTGTTGCTTATTGTGTGCTTCCGATGGCATTTTAAAAGACTAATTGGAAGGTCTTTATTGGGAAGGATTTTGGAGAGGTATAGAAAAGAAGGGTCACATTAAGGCTCAAAATAAAATTAAGATGATAGGGTTGAATATTTACAACTTTTGGAATCGACTCTTCATAAAACATAAAAAAATCTGCCCCAGTTTCAGATACTGGGGAATTTTTATTTTTGATTTTGTTAGAAAGAACCCTAGTGTAGAGCTGCCTACGTATCCTTTAAAGGAATCAAGTCAAACGTAGTTCAAACTAACACGAAAAATTTCTTTGTATTTTTTTCTTTTCTCTTTTCTTTTCTTTTTCTTATCTTTTTTTTAAACAAATTGCCCCAACTCCTATTTTCTAGTGGCATGGATTTTCGACTCTTTTTTTGTGGACTTTGACTCTATAGTTGATTCTAAAAGAGGTGGGTCAAAGAAAAATAAAACAGGCTCAAACGGGGTGACGAAGGATAAAGTACTTAGGTAGCAGAAAAATTGCCTCCCAGCCTCAAGAATGCCAAATATACTATCTCTTCTCAGGTTCGGCATTGATGGACATGTCCGTCTTCTTGGTTTTTCCAGTTGTATAGATCCGTAGTCAATATCTCGTTTGAAAAAAAATGACCTTTGACAAATTGGAGCCACCTTTTCTTGGTCTTTGCCTTGATGTGAAATGATGCATTTTAGTACCAACTAATCCATTTTAAATTCCATGGAATGCACATTTTTTGAAGATTTGAGTCATCTTCCCTAATATGATTAGATAATGGCAAGTCATGGCCCAAAACCCTTTCACTGATTAGTCCAAACAAACTTCAAAACTTTCGATTATCCTTAAACCAGTATTCATGATAGGTTTGGGATAAACATCTTTAACCTCTACGGGTATGACTGTTTCGGTTCCATGTGATCTTTACACATGCTTATCATCAAATTTTTTCAACCTCTTATTTGTCCTCCATGTATTTTTTCTTGATTCAATTTGAGATTAGACATGCTTTCTAAAATCTAGCCAAAAACTCCGCATGCATGTCATGTCACTAAAATTGGTTGTGAAAAGAACTATATATGCAAAAGAACCATACACAATGGATTAAAATGACACAAAGTGAAAAGTTGCATTTTATTGATTAAAGGATAGAGAGGTTTGATGACAGGACAAACAAACAACATCTAAATCACAACCTCAAAATAATCCAGATAATAGAAATTATGACAAAATAAGTTACCAAGACTCCTTCCCGGCAAGGTGGGGAGTGGCTTTCCAATTATCAAACTCAACATCTTAGGTACGAATTTGCACATTAGCATCAAACATGACATTCTACAATTTTGATTGCCTTGCATTCAGTGGATAGGTTCTTGACATTTTTCACCAAACCGTCCCCACATTCTTTATCATTGTAAATCATCCAAACAGTGCGTGCTTGGTCATGACGTTTAGGATGCCATTATCTTGGACCATGATCATTCCTTCTTGAATCATCATTTCTATTTCCTTTTTCAAAGTCTGACAATCCTCAATGCTATGCCTCTAGACATTAGAATGGTACATGCACTGGTAACATCAGGGTCAAAACCTTTTGCATTGGAACAGGAACATACTCTTGAAGCGGCTCAATCATGCCACAACGTTTTAGCCTTTCAAACAAACTTGTGTAGGATTATATGATTGACGTGAAATTATCCCTTTGCTTATGTTCCCTTTTGCACTCTTGTTTTGGATGAGGGTTGTAGGGTGATTGAGAGTTCTGCTGTCGCGGGCGAATGTCATTTGGAGCTGGGGCCCGCATTTGTTGGCGATTGGTTGGTCGGGGCATAATACTGAGCATTGAATGTTGCATAATGTGGAACAACTGAGTATCGTTGATCCGGGGGTTGAGATGCTCTCCTTTTCCCTCTTTTTGCTCTTGATGCCATCATGGCCTCCTCAGCTTTCTTCTTATGGTTAACAAGGTTTTCCAGCTTATTTTGGAATTTTTGGGTGGCTGCTTTGAGAGCCTCCTGACTTATAATTCGTCCAGTATTGAGGCCATTCTCGACCATTTCTCCTATCTTGATTGCATCAGCAAAAGGTCTGCCCATTGCAGACATCATATTTTGAAAATAATCAGGATCCTGAGCATGAAGGAAGACAGTGATTAACTCATGGTCAACAATGGGAGATTCTTGCTCTCTCCACCTAACGACATATTCCCTGAAGCTTTCAGTTGGCTTTTTCTTCATATTGGACAGGGACTTGCGATCTGGAGCAATATCAATGTTGTACTGAAATTGTTTGACGAAGGCCTGTGCCATATCGTCCCAAACATGCCAATGAGAGATATCTTGGCCAACGAGAGATATCTTGGTCAATGTACCATTTAGAGGCTACCCCTACCAGAATCTCCCCAAAATAAGCCATCAATAACTCTTCATTTCTTTCTGCATCCCTCAGCTGATTGCAGTACCTTTTCAAGTGGGCGGTAGGGTCACCGTGTCCATCATATTTCTCAAATTTTGGGGTTTTGAACCCAGGTGGAAAATGGATGTTAGGAACATTCATAGATCACTTAATGAAACATTTTTGTGACCACCTAGTCCTTGTATGTTATTTATGTTCTGCTAAAGACTTTTCACTTTTCTGGCCAACTCATCTGGCTCACTCATCTTGGCAACTTTTTCAGTTTCTACAGGTGACTCATACTGAGAAGTCTAATTGTATGGAGCTGAGACCCTGAAATCCATATTTGGAGAGTAGTGTCGTCCATCATAAGCATGAGAGGGTGGCTTATAATTTTTCCTCGTCACAAGAGGTGGTGGCAGAATTGTATACACAAGCGCACCAGACACGACGAGAGGTATGTTCCTAACCAGTGCGGCAGGAGGCTGCACATTAGAGGTACCAAGGCCGGCATGGAAGCTGTAGTTTGGCACATACCCTGGTGGTAGAATGTGATCACTTGTTGCAGGGAGCGGTGTGAACAACTATTTTTTGACCACACCCAAATTTTATACTATTTTGCTATAAATATTAAG
>ML438835.1:0-68150 GCA_005239525.1 Nicotiana knightiana
CTCCATGTCTTGCTAAGGAATGCTCCACCAGCTGAAGCATCAACATTGGCTTTTACACCATTATCCATACCCATATAGAATCTCTGCCCCAACATTTGCTCAGGAATACCATGGTGAGGACAGATAACCATCATCCCTTTAAACCGTTCCCATGTCTCTTGTGGTGTCTCCATGGGCTTCTGTCTGAAGCTTATGATCTCATCAATCTGCTGTGATGTCTTGTTTGGTGGATGGAATTTATTCAAAAATTGCTTGACCAACTCCTCCCATGTTGCAATAGAGTTGATAGGGAGGGAGTTGAGCCAAGTCTGGGCAACTCCTATAACCGAGAACGGAAACAATAACAGTCTTAATGCCTCTGGGGTAACATTCCATTGCCTCTGGGTCTTGCAGATGGACATAAAGTTCTTTAAATGCTGCTGGGGATCCTCAATGTACGACCCCAAAAATAGCCCCTTATTTTGAAACAAATGCAACATATTGTTTGTAATTTGGAAGGACTCTGCTTCAATATAAGGGACCAAAATTGTGGTTGCCAAGTTGTCAGCTGTGGTTTGTGCCCAGTCGTATAATGGTGCCTCAGGTACAACGGGTACCCCAGGCGCTGCAATCCGTGCAGCTGGGTCGACCACACCATGCCTAGCATTAATGTTGTTTCTGTCGTTCAACCCTGCCATGTCTGGTTCTATGTGTTCAATGTGTGATTGTTGTTTGCTTCTCCGATTGGCCATGTTCAAGGCCTTGAAAACCTTTTCGGGGTCTGGAAATGCTTTAAATACGTCACCAGTTCTCGAAGAGTTTCTAGGCATGCACCTATACCACCGGTTTAGCAAATGTTAGAAATTCAATATATGTATGAAATCAAAGAAAATCGACTATACTTAAGAATTTTCCTTCAACTACACTTGATAATACCGTTAACTCCCCGGCAACGGCACCAAAATTTGATCACGCTCAACTATGTCTATTAAAAGACTAAGCGGGCGTTGCAAATATAATCCGGGTATTTTGCCCAGAGTCGAATCCGACAGGGAATTAACGTATCAAATGTCGTCTTTAGATTACTAGATTCTCAATAGTCAACTTTCTCAAATGTTGTGTATATCACTTTGTGTTGTTTCTACTACTACAACTGAACAGAAATAATAAACTTAAGATTAACTAACAATAAGATGTAAACAATTGGTTTAAATGTATAAGGTTATGGTTTCCCCCGTTGGTGACTTCCTTCTTGTATACTTCCTATAGTTCTGGTTTAGTTGTCTCTATCAATCATGAACACTCCAGCTACCATAAATCTCTCTCAAGTAATTATGATAATTTACTAGACGCACTCTCTCAAGTTACGCTATCTAGATTGCATTACAGTTCACTTTAGATTGCACCCGAGGTATAGTTATCTCTAATCCAACCTCTAAACCCTCGGTTATGACTCTCGCCTATACTCCGGGAGTGGTGTTGTTCAAACAACTACCTAAATATGCACACTCTCTCAAGTAGATAGATAATAAATAGGCACAACTAATTGAGGGCCCTTCAATCAACTACAACAAGAACGTAGTTGAACAAATAGAGATTAACAACCAACCAAAACTATATTAATATCACAATAAATTCATCCCCCACGGGTTCCACCAAAACCTTAGATTATAAAAGTTAGCTACTCATAATAATGAAAAAAACTACAAAAGAATTCATAAGCAAAGGTAAAAGCACAAAAGAAGGAGATATGGATTGATGCCCAATTGCCTCCTTGCCTCTTGCCCTTGCTTCTAAACTCTAAACCTTGATTATATTATCCTTTGGGAGAATTGAACCTTTTATAGGTTAAGTGGATTGGCCCCGAACTTCAAAAAATACCCCTTTCGAATTATTTTTCCCGTCTGGACTAGCGCGGGCGCGCTAGTCTCGCGCTAATGCCCGCGCTAATGGGGTTTCTGTCTGTCTGGTCTGCTGGACTAGCGCGGGCGCGCTACACCGCGCTAATGCCCGCGCTAATGCCTGCGCTAATGAGGTTTCAGTCTTTCCCAAGTGTCTTCATCCTTCAAGTCATCCATAAATTATCCCACGGGGCTGTTCTTTTTCAATTTCGCACAAATCACCATCCTAAGTCCTCAATAGTGCATTGTACTCCTGTGAAACACAAAAATCACAATTAGAGCCAACTTATCATCATTTAATAATCGTTAAGACAGTGAAACATCATTAAGTTAGAGCATAAACATACGTTAAACTATGTAAATTTAGCCTATTATCATTAGGACCCGATTTGGTCTATCAGGCTATGGAAAAAGTCAACTTGATACAAAAGCATTTGAAAACGGCTCAAAGTATCTAAAATTCCTACTCGGACGTGTGGCGTAGAGACTTAGAGCTCCGAGTTGATGGTTGGGTGTTTCTGAATGTTTCGCCTATGAAAGGCGTTATGAGATTTGGAAAGATGGGGAAGCTTAGACCCCGCTATATTGGGCCATATAGAATCCTGCGAAGGATCGGGCAGGTGGCTTATGAGTTAGAATTACCACAAGAATTAGTTGTTGTACACCCAGTGTTTGATGTGTCCATGTTGAATAAATTCATCGGAGACCCATCACTTGTGGTGCGTACGGAGATTGTAGGGGTTAAAGACAACTTGTCTTACAAAGAAAGTCCAGTGGCTATTCTTGATCGTCAAATCTGCAAGCTCAGAAATAAGGAAATTGCTTCAGTAAAATTGCTTTAGAGGAATCAAAAGGTTGAAGAGGCTATGGGAAGACGAAGAGGACATGAAGTCGAGATATCCCCATCTCTTTGAAGAGCAAACGGAAAATGTGGAAGGTAATTAACCTTTCCATTCAGGCCTTTATATTATAATCTTCATGTCCTTCAGCATTTACTCAGCTTAGTATTTAGTGATCACGTACTCGTTCAGTTTGATATACATGTATTCATGATATTTCAGTATTCGCATATCCCCATCACACCCGTTTAATGTCCATAGATAGTCGTAGTTGCAGCTAGGACCATCATTCGAGGACGAATGATTCCAAAGGGGAGATAATGTAACACCCCGTAAATTTGGCTTAGGTATGAATGTGTTAAATGAGTAGTTATATTTTGGAAATGTGAAGTTCTATTATTATGATTATGGGTGAAAATATTTATTTTGGAATCAAGACGAAGAGTGAGGTATACAAGATTCTATAAAATCTACAAAGTTTACAAAATGTCAGTCTTGCAGCAGGTTTAGTAAAAAACGTGTAAGGTATTTGGGAAAACGCAAAACATGAAAGTTGTAGGCCTTTAAAATAGATTTGCAACGATATATTGTGGAACTCAAACAGATCTCTTTGCAAAAAGTTATGTTCTTTTTACAGATCAGTGTGCAATATGCGCACCCTGAGCGCACCCCGAGCATGCCGCGCACATGTGGCAGTGTTCCTGCCATTTTGCGCGGTCAGGCCTACAGGTGACGGGGGAGGGGGGGCACTTGGAGAGTCATTTTTAAAGCCCTACTTCGTCCCCCACATCCCCAAAATATAAAAACTTGCCCTAGAAAGGAAAACTCTCAAAAACCTAACTCCTTAAGGGTCCCTCCACCACCCAAGGTAAGTTCTAAAGGTGATTCTAAGTTAATTTTAATTTTCCAACATCTTATTAACATTGGTAAACCCTCCATATCTTTAGATATTCGATTGAGACAATCATTGTTGAGAGAAGGAACCCTAGAACTCGAATTCAAGGGGATTGAACTTCAAAGAGGTAATGTCTTCACCCTCTAATTGATTCTAACATTGGTTTAATAATTATAGACCCTAGTTCATGAGATATGAGTTTATGGGTTTGATAAAAAAACATGAACGGTTATAGGTTTGGTATTTTTGATTGTTGATTATTGGTTAAGGGTGTTGGTTACCTTATGGATGATAAAGAATAATGCTGATTATAACCATTTGAGACTTTAAAATTTATCTAGGAGCAAGAGAATGGGGTATTGGGTGTATAGACACCATTAATAAGGACTTTGAAGCTTTTATTCCCACCAAGTGTTTGATAAAATGCTTATGTTACCAAAACATGAGTATCATAGCTAATATGGAATCCCTTTGACTTGTATTTCTATAGATTAAAGTTGAAAGAGTTCACAAACGTTGTATTATGCTCAAGAGCAGGAAGTTAAGGTATATGAGGCTAACTCTTTACGTTTGGGAATGTCTATGATTCTCCCTACGTCCCATTCATTATGACTATTACTAGTATCCTCAGAAAGTAATTATGCCTAGTTCCATGAATAGTAGTAGAACTTCTATTCTCTAGATGACATAGTTTCATAATCATTCGATAATCTATGAGTTTCAGTTATGACAAATCAACTTATTATGAGTACATATCTCAGTCTAGTCCTATTTATTATTCCGGTATCATGTAACTCAGTATGGTTCAGTATTTCAGCATCATGTATTTCAGTATGATTCTCAGTTCTTGATTCTAAGTTTCTGAATGTTGAACACCTGTATTTGGGCCTGAGGCCATAGTTATGTATACGAATACTTGGGCCCGAGGCCGTAGCTTGTGCATATATATATATATATTGGGCCCGAGGCCATAGTTTATCAGATAAACATGCTGTTCATCATTTAGAAGGGGGAGTATTCGTAACCTTACTTCCTATGTTCAGCTCAGTTATCAGTTATCAATTTCAGTTTCAGTATTTACAGTTCTTTCCTTCAGTTGTTTTACATACCAGTGCAATTCAAATGTACTGACGTCCCTTTTGCCCGAGGCCTGCATCTCGCGATGCAGGTAACGGTTTACAGGTTGTCGACTCTTCTCACTAGGACATCTTGTATCAGCTGTTGGTGATCCCCAGTCTTTCAAGGCGTTATCCCTCCCTTTTTCAGTCATTATAGTACTTTCAGTTAATAAGGTATATCCGGGGACCTTGTCTCGGTAAAAAGTTAGCATCTCAGTATTCTTTAGAGGCTTCGTAGACTATAGTTCAGTCAGTCAGATGTTACCAGGCTTTTATGTGTTAGCCTTGTTGGCTACTCGTTTATACTTGCAGACTTTTCAGTATTTTCCGCATCTATGATATTTCAGTCAGACTCTTTAGCAGATCATCATGTTGTATATTTATATCTAACTTACAGTTATACAACATGTTGATCCAGCCATATAGTTGGTTCGCTCGGTCACACGTAGTCAGGCACCGAGTGCCGTGTTACGCCCAGGCCATGGTTCGGGGCATGACAAATACTATGGTTCGTTATTTGAATTATTCACAATTTTTATATTCGTATAGATAAAAAAAACTTTAATCATTCATTTGTTAAAGAATTTTAAGAGTCAACGGTGCAAATTAATGAATTCAACACATGATTTGCATAGGAATTATTGGGCGAGTCCCGAGTATTGAGCGTTAGGTGTGTTTAGAGCGCACAGTCGGGCGGTTGGGAGCGTAAGCCTCACAGAACTAAGCCCCATACATGAGTCTCAAAGCATTTTGATAGTGCCCCGCCGCGGGGAAAGCCCCGAGGCGACTCCCAGAAAAACCATTTAAAACACCGGTGTAATTACATGGTGAATTTTCAAATTTATCTTTTTCTTTATTGAATATATTAAAAAATAAAACTCTTTCTCTTTCATATTCTTTCTCAAGGAATAAAGAATTGGAGGCAGATCAAAATATAATGCGGAAAAATTCAAATCGATATGAATGGAAGATGCCCCTGAAAGCGCAACCCCTCTATCGCATAACTTAAAAAAGTTATAAACAAAGTACGAAACTGATCGCGGGAACTATACGCTTTGGTTACGTGAATAAACGTCAGTCATGCTCCTTCTTGCATCTTTATTACTTTAATTTTTTTTTATTAAACACTTCTTTCTCAATTTGAGCTTGCTTCCTAAAAACATTTACGTATTTGCTACTTTTGTTTTCCATTAATTTGAGTTAATATTATCGTTTTAAAATAATATTTAAATATTTGTCACACATTAGAGTTTACCTACTTTGTATCTTACTAGTTTTATTTACTAATCATTAGTATAAATATATATTATAAAAAATATTTTTAAGCTCATAACTAACTTTCTTATATCATGAGTTGGTAAAAGATTAGATTGGTTATTGAAATTTTTATTAATTAATTTAGTAACAAAATTTCTTATTTGGAAGATATCAATTTTCTAATAATGTAATTTAATAATTTATAATATATATATATATATATATATATATATATATATATATATATATGTATGTATATCACACAATAAAACTTAATATATTATACTTGTCTAGCCATACATGACAGTGAAAATTATAATTTAATATATTCTCGTAAACAAATAAGATATTGTAATTACTGTGCTATATAATTATCATAATATGTGCTTACTACTCATGTAATTAGAATGCCGTACACTTTTAAAAAAAAATTATTTTTGTTTTGTTTTCCGAAACAATCTGTATTATATTAAAAACACGAAACCCTAGCGGAATGTCGTTCACCTTTTTTTTACGGCTTTAAAAGAAATTTTATATTGGACAAAAGTGTATTTTACTAGTATTTAGGACTTATAATTAAATAAAATTTTGTTCATTAATTTTTTTCTGAATAAATTAGGTAGGAAGTACTAAATAAGTCCTAATATTTAGGACTTTAAAGTTATTATTTTTATTACCTTATATTGGAAGGGCTTGAATAGAGAATCGTTCAAATACGTAAGGAAAGACTCTGGAGTTAAAAATATGGATATATTATAATTAACTAACAATAATATATACATTGTTAAAAAATATAAGACCGAAAATGTATTCCCTCTTTCATTTACGTGCATAAAAATCTAAAGAAATTTCTTGAAGATGTATTTCAGCTTTTATTTTTGTTAGGAATGTTATAAATACTTTGACATTTTTCTTACTTTAGAAATTTAAAGAATGTTTCTTTTTTTACTTTGAACATATACAATTCCTTCTTGAAAACGGTAGTTGCATTTTTTGTTGATGGTAATTACAATTAATTTTTAAGAAATAATTATTTTATTTTATTTATTGCTTGACATTTAGGATTTTCTTTATTTGTTTAACTAGCTAAGTATGATCAACATTTAACATTTTCTGAAACATATAAAATTTAGTTAAATTTTCATCTCAGAAATTAAACATGTTGTCTAATGTAACATTTATGTAATTTCATAAAATTATATACTTATTTATATGGGGGGCCACACGCAACACACATATCTTAGGTACTAGAAACTGAAATTGAGTAAGTTTTTTTAATTTCTATTATTTAAAATGTTATCCTTATTATCCATAAATCCTTAAAATTTTATCTATAAGTTTACATAGATATATAGGTTCTTAGATAATTAAATTTAAAATTTGTAAGATTTTTTTTCTTTAAATCCTTTGCAAAATTTTATTGACAATTAAATAAACCGTGTTTATATATGAATACTTTCACTAGATAACTTTCAAGTTGAATAAAATATAGGACATGATTGATTTGTCCTTACTTATTTTTCATTTTTATGTATTTTGAAGTATAACAAATATATATAAATTTTTTTAGAATTGCACTGTGAGTCAGAGCTAATGTCATGTCCTACAGCTAAGGTATTAAATTTTTAGATAATACTATTAAATGTTTTAGTATTCGCAGTTATTACATAATTCAAATAAGCAAAGTTTTAATAATAAAAATTGTAGAAAATTTGCATTCCTATTTTTCTAAAAATAATAATTTTATCTAATGTTAAACGTATATTTAAAAGATAATAAAATTAGAAAACTAAAGCACTTTAACAAAAAAATAAATAAATTGGATTGTCGTCTAAAATGTCAGGTGCATAATTTGTCACACATAACATAAATGAATATCTTCTAATGATATAATCATTTACGTAAAGGTTACAAGTTGTTAATTGATATAAAATTAGGTACAAATTTCAAAATTATATTACAGGTTATAAGTGATTTACTTGTCTGCAAGGAATATATACATACTAATCAAGAGGCTAAATAAAGTCGAATAATCAATTGTGATAAAAGATAAGAACAACTATGCTTATTATTCTAATATGTTGGGCTTTTGAATCAACAAAAAATATTTATTAGATTTTTCTACTTGAGTTATGTAGGAAATTATAATATTTAAAACTTTAAAGTCAATTAAGATTTTTCTTATTGATCATTTCTTTTAATTATGATATAACCACAAAGTTCGTGACATATAGTTAATAGTAAGATTTTCATGACAAAGCCATCCAAATGATTAAATAGAATATATATGAACAATATTATTCGTAGATTAAGTGAGATATTATTCAATTGGTTGAACTTAAATGCTATCTATTTAAAATTTTACCAATAAATTAATTTTAATTAGTTAACTATAGTTCTTTTATATCTCAAAAGATATCTTAAAATATGTATACATATAAATTGAATATTTTAAATACTATTGTAATGATTTATATGAATAAATATTAAATCAACATGAAAAGTTAACAAACTTTTATACCTTTTGATAATCATATTTTATTACGAAATATTTTGTGTTAGAAAAATAATAGTAAGTGTTCTACTGCAAAATTAAATATAAAACTTCACACACCTTAAAGTTGATACGACGAAAAGAAATTCGTTTGAGGTCCTTATACGCATTATGCCTCGCATTACAAACTGACTATTCACTTTATCAAGATCTTAAATCAATGATCCCAAACCTCTTTTGTCAGGCTATAATTTCCTCAAAGTTATTGGATAAGACATCTATTTCTCAATAAGATTAATTTTTTTATTATGATAAACTGCCTAGAAAAATATTAGCGTGTCTTTTTATTCATATTTTCTGATTTGAGTTCTAGTAGGAGTAAGATAAAATTCATGTTAGGTACCTAAATAAATAGAATTTACTTTTTTTAAGGTCAAGAAAAATATAATATTATTGCATGATATTTGAGTAAAAATAAGCATATAATTCTATTATATCTAAGCTACCAAAACAGATACACAATTTATATGTCGAAGTTATGATAAGGTATTAAAAAACATTGTTGCTATATATATTTTTTCTTTATTAAGTTTTCAAAATAGGATAAATATTATCATTTCAAAAACTTATGCTTTTCAAAAAACTTATTTTATAACTTAATCACATAATTTAATACATATTTGTATGATTTTTAAAATTTTATACTCATTAATACGAATGCGTAACGCATACTCTAAAATTGGTACCCTCAAAGTTAGCACAAAAGTCTGAAATTATCTTGTCAAGAGAAAAGGACTTCATACCTCTTTTTGTTTGTTACAACAGTCCTTTCACACAGAAGACTGCAAGTCTGCAAAAGCTGAAAACAAACTGAGAGAGAGAGAGAGAGAGAGATGAAAGGAAGGAAACAGAACTCCGACGCCGTCGCCGGCGACAATGGTGTCAGTCATGAGCAGCCATCCAACGGTGCCGCACAAGCTAAGCAGCAAGAAAGAGATGGGAATGCTGGCGAAGAGGATGAAGATGTGGGAAAGGAGTATGAAGAGAAAATCGAAGAAACGGAATTAGCTGATGCGAAAAAACCAAAGCTTGCTGAAGGGTTTTATGAGATTGAGGATGTATGGAGAAAGAGGGTTCGAAAGGTTAGTTTCATTTTGGAGTCAAACGACTTTACTTCCTTTTTTTTGTAATCCTTATTTGTGACTTTAATTTCTGTGGTTGTGTGGATTTGGGAATCTTGAAAATGCTGTGGAAAAACAAAGGGCAAAGTTCAGTATCTAATCAAATGGTAAGTTTACTATGCAATAGATGTATAAAGTTGTTTACTTTTGCTTCCACCATTTTCCTTTTTTGAAATTTTGTACCATGAATTTTGCTAGATTGAAGGATAAGCTTCTAATGTATACAGGCGAGGCTGGCCGGAGAGTGCAAACACATGGGAACCTGTGGAGAATCTAATGATGTGCTATGATGTTATTGATGCATTTGAAGAGAGGTGTGCATTTTTTGTCCATTGCACTTACTTGAGTATAGTAGTAAGCTGACTTGAGTTGTTTTAATAGAATAACGGGAATATTGATTTTTCGGCTCTTTTTTCATTCTTTTGTTGTGCTTTATTTTTCTTTTTGAAGCTTGCGGTCAGGGAAACAGCGATTGGCACGTAAACATAAGCGGAAGCATGGGGTTACTTACACTCAAATCAAAAGAAAGCAGCAGCAGCAGCAGCAGTGTTCCTCTGCAGCTGCTACATATGATGTGCCTGCAGTTAGCATAATGGAGGAACCTATGTCTTCATCTCTTGTGGCTAGCTTGGATGCTATTAATCATGTGGATAGTAGTGGTACTGGTTTGAATGATATCCAAGTGGACGGAGTGGTGAACAGCAACGATTTGAATTTGGATTCCTCTATACAAGAAATTAATGAGAAAAATGAATTGGATTTAAAGCTTACTGAATTAAAGGGAGGGATAGCAACAAAAGAGACATCTGGGGATACATCTGGTGATGGCCTTACAAGTGGATTTTCAGCAGCCAATGGAACAGAATCACTTCAATCTGGTCGCTGTACCGGAGCTAAAAGGAGGAAGCCTATTTCTGTTCGGAGGTTTAAATCGGAAACTGCCTCAGGTGTAATGAATGATTCCCAAGATGCTGTAGCAAATGCTACTAGTGGCCCTTTTGTTGCATTCACGCAGGAAGGAATTCACGATCATGGATTTGTGGGCAATGCTTTGGGTTGCAAAAATAAGTGGGATGATTCCAAAGATGCGTGTGCCATAGCAGAAATTATAAAGCCTATGAGCTATTCGGCATCTGTATCGAGTGATTTTCAGGATGTGTCCGTAACCTTTTTAGCTAAGAGGTCTGTGACTTCCAGCCTACACTTGTTTTTACTCAGTTGCAAAGAGTATGAGCTTTTTTTAAATATAGTGAAATTAATGTTTTCAGAAAGGGAAAAAGGTACAGTAAAAATAACGAACTTCTTTCAAATGAACAAAAGATGCTTGCTGTGCAGTAAATTTGTTGCTTACTCACTTATCCTAATTACCTCAGTTATTCTTGGATGTAACTTATTTTCTGGATGCCATGTATTGGAATTAACTGGATTTTTTTCTGTTTTATCACATGCATTGTCTTGTTTGATGTCCATTGTTTCTTCCATCAATGGTAGTGCAAAGTTCTGTCTTTTCTTCTTTGGAACAGAATATGTCGGTTGGACTCCAGTGGTTGAACCTCTTTAAGAGAACTGCTTTTTGTATACTCTTTGAAGGATGTGCTGAAACCTTTAAACAAAGGAAAAGGAACAGTCTCTTGAAAGAGATTATTTAATTAGGATTTGAGATAGGTCTTTGAGAAGGGGAGCCTTGGCG
This sequence comes from Nicotiana knightiana, assembly GCA_005239525.1. Taxonomy (NCBI): domain Eukaryota; kingdom Viridiplantae; phylum Streptophyta; class Magnoliopsida; order Solanales; family Solanaceae; genus Nicotiana; species Nicotiana knightiana. Next base: position 11,355 of record ML438835.1, read on the forward strand.
TAACTGGTAAAGTTGCTGCCATGTGACCAGGAGGTCACGGGTTCAACCCGTGGAAATAACCTCTTGCAGAAATGGAGGTAAGGCTGCATACAATAGACCTTGTGATCCGGCCCTTCCCTGGAGCCTGCATATAGCGGGAGCTTAGGGCACCGGGCTACCCTGAGATAGGTCTTTGAGAAGGGGAGCCTTGGCGTAACTGGTAAAGTTGCTGCCATGTGACCAGGAGGTCACGGGTTCAACCCGTGGAAATAACCTCTTGCAGAAATGGAGGTAAGGCTGCATACAATAGACCTTGTGATCCGGCCCTTCCCTGGACCCTGCATATAGCGGGAGCTTAGGGCACCGGGCTACCCTGAGATAGGTCTTTGACTTGGAAAGGGAGAGAAAATGATGGACTATTTACCCATTTGATATCTCTAGGTGACCTTTCTTTTTGGTTTTAGCTTGTTGAGTTTTGGAACATTCATCAGTTACTGAGTTACTCCCTTTATCCTGGTAAAATTTGAGCTTGTTTGGCGTTGCTTAGAGATTAAGAAGTGAAAGTTTGAATAAATTAATATATTTGTACTCGATTTTAGTATGTTTACTACTTTAGCAATGTGAACATAAGTATAATTGTTGAAAGGACTTTCCTTCAATTATACCAATAAATGAATATCTTTAAAATTCACTCACTTGCTTAGTGCCTTGCACTCTCATCAATACTACTGCAACTTATAACCAAGTTTCAAGATATAAGGGAATGCTGTCCATCTTGTTCCGTTGCTATTTCCTTCTTGCCACATTGCCTTAACCGTCTCTAGCCATCTTTTTTAAGTGTCCCACATTAGCTGAGGAAATAGGATGTTGTCTCCTTATATGGTCTTGGTCAATGCTCACGTCATGAGATAATTTTTGGGGTTGCGTTAGACTCATTGTTCATTTTTTAACATGGTATTAGAGCTAGTCCTATGCCTATCTTGGTTTATCAAATGTTTGGGCCCTTATGTTATACAGTTGTTCAGTTTTGGGCGTGCAATGGTGTTAAGTGTCCCATATTGGTTGAGGTAATGAGCTGTTGCCCTCTATGCTCTTTGGGTAATCCTCGTCCCATGAGCTAACTCTTGGGATTGTATCAGGCAAAAGTCACCAATTTATTCAGTCCAAATTGTCGCTAAATAGAACTTGCCCTGCGTATCTTTATTATTTCTAGCAATATGCACCGCCACCACTGGACTTTGCTCTTCACCTCATCTAACAGCGCACCTCTAGTCAACTTTCGCAGTCTGTTTAACTATCCAAATTGAAGACCAATCCTCTGTGGAAACTACTCTATCCTCCTGGTGTAGACTTTAACCATGAAGAGCATAGCATCTCCCTAATCTAGCTTGTTATTAATAAATTTTCAAAAGAACTTGTGAGGAAGCAACTAATATTGTTCTTGGGCTTGCTCCTTGACCTGGTAATTAATTGATAAACTGTAATTTCTAGTGGAGTTGGTTATTGTGGTAAAGTTGAAACTGTCTACGCTGCTTTGGTTGTTAGTGTTTGGACCAGAGTTACTTTAAACACGACCCCTAGGGAGTAGCAAATTGAATTTGGCCATTCTAAACACAATACACTAGCAATTCATTTATATCCCTTTGGTTTACAATTTAGCTAAACTAATTTTTTTCTAACTAGACTCCACTTATTAAACCGTGGTTTATAATTTTTTGCTAGTGCTTCTTTGTGGAAGAACCTTTATTTTGGATAAAAAGAAAATTTGTAAATCATATCTTCATCTATATTTTAAAGAGAATTTATACTATTTTAACCAAGGTTAACACACACGACACCCCTTTTCTTTTACAATTTAGTGACAATTAGTTTCTCCAAATCTGACTCTCCTTAATAGAATTGTAACTCCAAAAATCTTTTGTTAGTGCTTTACTCTGTAAAAATGTTTGAAGTTATTTACTTGATGATATTAAGAAGTGATTTGATACTATTTTGTTGAAGGTTTTGAACTACATTACCATAAAAAAAGGTTTTTACCTCTGTTAACTATATAACATAGCGAATCCTACTCTTTGCAAACTAAAATTTATGCTGGTTAGTGTATCACATTATCTTTCCCATTCCACAAACTGGAATAATTTTCATGTTAAGCAACTTTAGTGTGGAGGATGTAGGGTTTAAGTAGAGATGCTGGTAGATTAAACTTTAGGTACAGGGCAACGACCAGTCTCATTCTTGAATGTGTCGTGGCAGCCATTATGGAAGAGTTGTTACAACAGGTTGATAGAGAGCAGTCAAGTCATAGAGATAATAACTGGCCTTGGAAGATGACTTGAAAAACCAGAGTTCCAGTTAAGGTAGCATGCTTTGAGTGGTTAGCAACCTCGGGCGCCTCTTCGACTCAGGACAATTTGCAGAAAAGAGGCTTCAGTCTATGCAATAGGTGTTACCTTTGTGCAGAAGGGCAAGAATCAGTGAATCAGCTCCTCCTTCATTGTAGAGTATCTAGGCAATGCTGGGATCTATTTTTCAGCATCTGGTATTTCTTACTGTCAGGGGTTTGTTCAGAAGCGGCAATCTCAAAGAGTACCTAGAAGGCTAAAACAGATGTGGAGAAACATTCCATTGTACATTCTATGTACCTTATGGCTGGAATGAAACAATGCTTGCTTTGAAGGACATAGGAATCATATTATTAGAATTAAGAATATGTCTCCATAATCTGTATTTTTGGTGTAAAGTAATCAGTTATGAAATCTGAATCAATATTCTGGAGGTGTTAGGAGGGGGAGGATAGCTTGTTGATGTTGTCGTTTGGGATGTTTCTTGTACCATTTTGTACCATCTTGGTACCTTCTAAATTAACTTTTACTTCATCAAAAAATACTAATAATAATAATAGGGAGAACCACACAGGCAGATTTGTGGACATGGACGAAATAAAATAAAAGGAGAATTTCACAAGCAATGCCTCAATGAACTGTGACTGATATTTTAAGAGGGACAATGTAGTCTTTTAAATATCTGTTGTTGCAACAGTAAAGATTGAAGTATGAAACTTAATGTGATTTTTGTGTCTAATTGTGTTGCAGCAATATTATGTGTCTAACTGGATGGGTAATGTGTATGGGTGTTTTCTGTTATATTACATCCCCCTCTCTTTCTTGTCTTTCTTTTTTACTGGAGAGAGGGGGCTTATGCCTGACTTGTCTTTTTTTGTTGCTAATGATTTGACCAATTTCATCAGCTTTTACCTAGTTGAATCAGTGCCTAATGTCCTTGTCGCTTTATAGTCTAGTTCAATCTGTCTGCTTAATGTTACCGTGGTGAACTATGTTGCTTAGACACTCCGAAAATGTGAACGGGTGCGTGTCGGATTTTTGGAGGATCCGACACGGGTGCAGCAGCATTTTGGAGAGTCGGAGCAACATAGGTGGTGAATCATTTATAAGTTTATAGGTGTTATATGATGGCATTTTGTAATGGCTTCCTGCAGGTATGATGGAAAGGAAGTTATGGTGGATAACAAGTTTCTGAAGATGAACAATCCACTTGTGGTAGCTGCTTTTCTTTTTCTCTATTGAATCTCTCATCATCATAAAATGCTGTGGTGTTATATTTTCAGCGTTGATTATTTATAGTAACCCTCTAGTTTCCCATACTTATTGAGACCTCCGCTGTTCTTAAAATTACACCAACCTATTCTCTTAACATATCATCGCTTAAACACAGTTCCTTAATGTATCTGCATCCATCCAAAATAAAAAAAGTATTTGCTTCTTACTTAGTCTGTTAAGATTGATTATTCATTTGATGATCGATATTTCATGTATATTTGACAAAAAAAATAAAATATTAACCTATGGATTAATTTCCGAAACTAGAGGAGAAGTTCATTTAACTGTAACAAAACTGAAGAGGATGTTACTGTAATTTATTACATTTCTGTTTTGTATTCTATTCTTTTTAATTTGAACTATCATTTTCTTTCTTTTGCAGTTGATAAACTTTTATGAGCAAAATCTTCGATATCATCCCACACAATGAGTGAGCTTCGGCAAAGGTGGAACTGTTGTCGCTCGACTTGTCTGTATGTATAGAGTGTTGAAATCTTGTAGCAACAGGCTGCTGTAGGTCAGTAAATCACTAGAGTTCTGCTGCATATTATGGGAAACCCTGCATTAGCTTCAGCTGATTTAGACTTAAAAAGTTTTTATCTCTAGAGTATAACCCAATAGATGCATTGTAAATGACGATAATATTCTTTTGTTATCATAGGTTGTGAAACCATTATAGGTTTTGTAGTTCAATACAGCATTAATATGGAATGCAGACATCCGGAAATGTTTGTGGAATTGCTCTGCCTAGGGGTGTTCATGGTTCGGTTTGGATCGGTTTTTCCCTAAAAAATAAAACCAAACCAAGTAAGTCGGTTTTTAAAATGTTGGAACCAAACCAATTAAGTCGGGTTTTTAGCGAAAGATAGGCGTGTCAGGAAATAATGTGAAGTCACCCCTATTTCGCTGTCCAGGGAGCTGTTGACTAATGACTTAAAAAATGTGTGACGTTTGGGAAGCATGAGCAACCCTTCACGCAAGAGATAGCAATGACCTCAGGGGTTTAGGGGTGCTTCTCCTGCTGCGACTACTTCTCTATTTTCAAAAGTATATAGAAATAGTTGGCACTGGGAGTGAGTGAACTACCTGAGGAGAAAGGGGAAACCTCTCTATAGTTCGTTTTTTTCGATTTTTATCGATTTTTCGGTTGTTTCGATTATTTTTAAAATATGAGACATACACTGGATTTGAAGGGAGGATGATTCATAATGTAGCTGATCGAGTTTGCTTAACAATTGGGTCTTCGCTCACTTTTGCTTCTCTTTCCTAATGGTGTGTCAGTTGGGAGATTTTTGTATTATCGCTGGCCCACATTACAGAGCTAGCAACAAGCTTAGCCAAGCTCTAGGCACCCATTCAACTCCAAAGCAAGTGGAAATTTCTCAGTTTTGATGTTATTGTCACGATCCATATGGGTAGCAAATATGTATGGTCGAAAATGGGTAATATAAAAATGGATAAATATTTGATCCGGTCTATATTTAATATGGATAGAAAATGGGTTAAGCGACAGATATCTATATTATCTATAGCTTTTTCAACATGATCACTTTGGGAGAATTCTTAGCTAGCGTTGGTCATAGATTCTCAAGTTTATTTTGAAAAATTTGTTTTGGGTGAAGTTTGGCTTGAAAATGAAAATGTGTTTGGACATACATTTTCAAAATATATTTCCCAAATTTATTTTGGAAAAATAAATGTATTATGAGGGATTTGGGCCATAGCTGATTTTGGGATTTTGCCAAAATATAGGCAGAATTTATGGTCAAACATGTGTTTGCCAACTAAAACCCAAGTTTATTTTGGCAAAATCTATGGCCAAACGGGTCCTTAGTCTCCCAAACTTGAGTACTCTTAATTTGAATGTTTACAAATGTAAACGTTACACTCATTGATTATCCATTTTTAAATGGATAATTTGAATTTTATTCATATTTAACCCATTTTTTTAAAGTTCAACCCATTCTTAAGTGAATAATATAGTTGAATAACAATTTTTTTTTTAAAAAAAAAAAAATCTATTTTGCCACTACTATCATCATCTATGCACAAAGCATCAACAAGAAAATCATTAGAAGACATAAAGCTCATATTTTGGTAATAATTTAGATTGGGGAGTGGGGACGCTTTTAGAGATTAGGGGATGGGAAAATGAAAAGTCAAAGATGCCATTTGTAAAATCATTGGTGTTAATGATGTTAGATCAACTAACCATTTGCTTTATTTGAAAATCTAACCTTCCCCAACCTCTTCATCCATTAAGGTATTTATTTTGATGCGGAAACCATAGCTATTTCTTTTCTGTTTATGAAGAACACCCCGTAATTCCGTTTAGTATGAACTGAAGCTGTCAGAAAAAGATGTTAGTGGTTGCTAAAAATAATTATCTCAAATTATTTGTTATTTTAGAAGTTCAAGACAAAATTGATTATTTTTTTTTGTAATAATTATTTTTGAAAATAGAGATAACACATAAATAGAATAAATATTCAATGAACAAAGATTATATCTTAAAGATATAAATAAAGATAAAATAGTCAAATTCCTTTTCTAATTAATATTTCTTAAATGACGTGTAAAAGAAAATACGACACATAATACGGGACAGAGAGAGTAGTACATTAAATGTACTTGAAAAACTTGCATGTCTTAATTATTTGTTGGGAATTTTCGTAATTTTACAAAATCTCGAAATGGATGAATTAAGAAAAATGAGAAATCAATATTCGAGTTTACTCACAGAAAATTTGATTGGTTGATCATTGCATTTCAAATCCAGCAATTAGGCGGTGAATATTTTTTCTAGTACAACCAATCGATCAGTGTACTACTTATGCTAATTTTAGGCTAAAATTAATTATAATGATGGAGTATTACTAATTCACTACTTAATGGATTGTACAAATGGAACCGCACCACTCCACTACAATTTCCAATATTGTCGCAAAATAAAATAGGGCAGTTTGATGCACAAGTATTCTACGTTCACATAGGATCCGGAAAGGGATCGCGAATCAAAAAATTATTATATGGACAGTTTATTCTAATACAAATATCAGTGGCTGACTGATTCGACTGCTCGAACCCGTAATCCACATTATTGTTGCAAAATAATGGATGGCACTAATACTTTATAGTATAAGTTACCTAAGAAGAGGTTAAAAAGGCAGTGCCCTAAAGTAATATAGATTAATATCGCACTCGCAGACACAGCGTGATCTATGCCAGAGTCCAGCCACCAATCAACGATGAAGTTAGAAATATTTTCAAGGGTGTTCAAATTTGGAAGAGCTAAAAAAGAATTTTCGACAAATGATGTTCAATATATTTTTTATATATTTAAAATAAATATTTTATTTATATATATAGTATAATTTTTGGGTGTTGGTAAAAGATGGCTTCGACCCTGCCACCCATGTTCCCTCAATTAATACAAATATAACCTGAAAATGACAAGCAACAAAACCTTACCCCAATCAGCTTTAGATTAAAGTGTTGCACAGCTTCCAAAAACAAACAAAAAGGTATAAACCTATACACATTTCCCCATTTTCTCCCATTCTTCATTAACTTAATTATCAATCTAAACACCAGAAAGTCATGGAGATTTTTGCAATGCGAAAAGGTTGAGAGTGTAAATGTAGTGAATATTTACTGGCCTAGTGGCGTTGAAGGACACGAGCTGTTCTGTGAAGAAGCAGAAAAAGGTCCGGTGAATTTCGGAAGGTATCTCGCCGGTGACAATGGCGTCATTTTCTTCGACACGTACTCTACTGTGCCTTCAATCTCGCACTCACCTACTTGTCAAGGTAATCGACCTCTCTTTCTCTATTCGAAACAGAAAAGTCAAATATTGGTACCAAAACCAATCAATTTATGATATACATAATTTTATGGACATACAGTATATTATCAGTCTAATTTATCACTAATTAATTATGCAAAAGTACTATGATTTGATACAAATGTAGAACAGAGTAATTTCTTTCTCAATGAACGCGCCAAATTGATTGCCACAAGTTGTCCTCTTTCTGTATTGCGTTTACCAATACACAGAATTGAGGGAAGAACCAATCATGTTATCTTCCACTGTTTACTGTTTCTGGAGATTCGATTCTTGGGCAAGCTGCCCCCCAATGACAGTTAATGGGCTTGGGGCCTGCTAAATTTATTAATGGGCTCGGGCCTTTTAGCTTCTACGAAAGTAATTTTTTAAGAAAAATAATACTGTATAGTCGCTGTAAAAATAATAGCTGAAAAATTGCATCAAATTTGTATATATATACATTCTGTATATTATAAACAAAAATTATACAAATTTTATACACTTTTTCGACTACAAGTTGTAAATAGTTTCTGGTGCGGGCTAAAAGTGATAATACCTCATTTTTTTTAGGACAATGGTAAAATTTCGGGATAAATTCCCAAATACAAGCCAAAATAAATTACACTTGCTCTACCAATTAAGAATTGAGGAAATTTGGCCTTTATGACTTTTTACAATATTGAAGTTACCTACCCATTCAATAATTACCGTTATACATATTTTAATCCCCAACTCATACATCAACTGCCTAATTCTATTCTCCCTCCTCTCTCTCTCTTCTTTCTTTTCTTTCTGTATCTTTTTTTTTTTTTTTATCTTTTTCTTTTTGTTACTTTTTCTCCTTTTCTTCTCTATTTCCATCTTTTTCTCCTTTTCTTTTTTCTTTCTCTTTTTTTTTTTTCCTTTTGTTTACCCAAAAAATGGATAACAATTGAATTTATTTGTAGTTTTAAGAATATATGATTTCACTTAGCACCAACTGAGAAAATACGTATATTGAAATTTGACAGTAAAGAAAAATAAAGCAAACCAAATGAGATTTGTAGCTTTGGCCCTCGAGCTAGGTCGAATATTCTACTGAAAAATATGAACAGAGCAACAAAGTATTGAAAGCTTAAGAGAAAGGTAGTATATTGCGTTGTATTGCACGGATATGATGCATGATCGGGCCTCCTTTATATAGCAAGAGACTCCTAACTTTGATATAATTCTAAATACAGTAAAAAATCTCATGATTAGCTAATTAATCGGCCTCTTCTTGATACGTGTTGAGATTTTCGCCGTGATCCTCGCCCGATTGGGATATTTTGGCTTTCCGTTATTTGACTCGGTAAACTTTCTTCGATCTCTATCCTGCCTGGTTTCAATTTTGGCCGACCTTGATCTCGATCAGCCTTTGGGTTACAAGTTCGGCAATCTAACTTTACACCGCGACCCGATATAATATGGGATCGGCCTGCCTCGTTCCAGGACAAGCCCGATTTTGACCTTATATACCTTTCTTTTTTCTATTTTTCTAATTCCATTCATTTTTTTGCTCCTTTTTCTTTTTTCATTTAGTCTTATTTTCTCTATACCAATCAAAAAGATAACTTATACTATAATATACTTTTTTCTCTCTATATTTGATAAAAAAGTGTCAAAGTGTATTTTTTACTTCTTTTTCTCTATATAAAGTATAGTGTGCCTTTTTTTACTGTTCTAAATGTGTGTGTTGCAAATATTTCTGGCGATATTATATCAAATAGTATAGTGGTATAACAAAAATAATATATTAGTGTAATAAAATAACTTATTAGTACTTATTGTTATTGTTAAATATTTATACAATAGTATACTAGCACCGTATATAAATATACTAAATATGTATATTACTATTTTATGTCTATTCCTATACCTATATAGTGAATAGTACCTACATGGAACTCCGTCAAACAATTCGTTTAAGAATTCTTTTTTAGAAAGTATGATAATTTCGTTGAGAATTTAAAAAGTGGCTTCGTTGGAAACTTCAAAGAATTTGAAAAAGAATCCAATTATAATTGTATATTGTCATATTATACTGTATACTATAATACTGTCGTAATAAATTGTATACCATTGAAGTATATATTGTATACTAAAATGGCATATAATATATTAAAATGGTATCTTGTATTTTTTTTGTTCAATATCTAAAATCTCTTTTAACACAATTTTCATAATGGGTAAGACAATAGTATACCTAGCTATAACAACAACAACTACACTTCAGTTCAAATTGGTGTCGGCAATATGAATCCTCAATAATATACCCAAACAATATACAAATAGGTATATTACTATTTTATGTGTATTCCTACACTTGCTTTTGGTATAGTCAATAATACCTTCATGAAACTCCATCAAACACCTCGTTTAAGAAAATATTCGAAAAACATGAGAACCCCGTTGAAAATTTGGGAAGGATTCAATTGAGAATTTTAAATTTTTTAAAAAAGAACCAAATTATAACAATATATTGTTAGAGTATATAATATACTATAATAGTATATTGTTGGAATACATTCTATATTGTTGAATTAAATATAGTATACCAAATGTTATACAGTATTCAAAAATAGAATGTTATGTTCTTGTGCAACATCAATAAAACTCTTGGAATATGATTCAAAAAGTTTGACCTAAAGTTCACAAATAGATTCCAAAATCTCCATCAAATTGACTCAAAATTTACTCACAACCTCCAATCTATATTTTGAGCACACAGTCGGATCAAAACTACAAACTCAACAAATTCAATTTATGAATTCAAGTTTCAAGATCATTTAGTGGTAGATTTATTTTTTCTTACAAAAACTCTTCAAAAATTAGTGTTAACAACACAATTTCTGCATCAAAAAATAACATTCAACAAATTCCAACAACAAAATAACTTCGAACGCACACAAAAATTCAGACTTGAAACTTTGAACTCATATACATGAAATTTTAATTTTTTTCTTCAGATCTAGAATTTTGACCTCGATTTCTAACAGTTTCAAAAATGGAAAATGAATTGATGAAAAATGTTCAATGGACACATAAATCCTATTATGAAATGAGAAAGATAGATGAAAAATATTTATTTATACTTGAGAAGACAATGAAAATAAGGAAATATGAAGCATGTGCTAGTCTTCTCCTTTGAATGCTAGGGTTAGCGTTTAGTAATGATAGTGGTTATAAAAGCCGGGTAATTAATTTGGGAAAAATAAGTATAAATTGAAATAAGTGACATTTAAGATGGGTAAAAGCAGGTAGTTCTTTTGAATTCAACTGGTACTTAGTGTAGATTATCCTTTGTGTTAGTTGTTTGGTAAATGATTCCTTTTTATTTCCTAAAGGGGTAATTTCTCAAGGGCTATATTTGCAATTTTTTAAACTAGGGATAAAATCTAAAACTGTGACCTAAAAAAGAATATTTGTGTAATCAACCTTTTTATGATAAAGTCATTTTTTTGTCTAGTTTACCAGCATAAAAAGGTAAAAATAACACGGGCTAGCCAGTTTTTGGACTGGTCATTTAAAAATAGCCAGTTTTTGTCAAGTTATTGAAATATAGACATTATTTTGCTGCAACAGAGACCGGTCCAGCATAACATACTGGAGTTTGGTGCACCTGTGTATGAACTTCCAGCATAGTATACTGGAACTCCAACACGCGGAAAGTTCCAGCATAATATACTGGAGATTCGAGCACCTGTGTATGAACTTCCAGCATATTATACTGGACCGGAATACTTTGTTGGAACTCTAGTATATTATGCTGGAGTTCTAGTATACTTATGCTGGAACTCTATTATACTCCATTATATTATGCTGGAACTCTATTATACTCCATTATATTATGCTGGAGTTCCTGTATACTTATGTTGGAACTCCAATATACTTATGCTGGAACTTCAGTATAATATACTGGAGTATTTTCCGGATTTTGAATAGTGTTTTCGTTCAGATTTATCTTTACATGAAAAGTGGCTAAATTTCGATTACTTTTGAAAGTGTGACTATTTTTACATGACTACTTATAAATCTGGCTATTTTTGAATTTCTCCCCATAAAAAAGGGGAAAAAAGAGTTCCCTCACTTATGTACGGAATTCATTTTACTCACAACTATCTTGACCTTGAATTTTATATCATTTGTTTCAACCAACATTAATAGTCAATTTTTTTTTATTGAAACATTATCCATTTGCTAATATCTATTGATCTTTAATATACTTTTAAAAAATATTTTACTCACCAACATAATGTTAGAGAATATTTTTAGGAAAATATTGTTCATGATAAATGTTCTTAAAAAATATTTCAGGGGCCTCAATTTCTTAAGATCAAACTTTTCTTTTTAAAATATTTTCCCCAATTTTTAGTATGTCTTGCTAAATATATCTAATTAATATCATTAGTAGAATTCTTAATTTAGTTTGAGAAATATTATTAGTAGTATTGTTAGTGTAGTTTGAAATATTTTAGCCTTTCCTTGTAAAATTGGGATAATTGACATTAATTTCAAACGAAAATAATTGTAAGAGTTAAAATAGAGTTTTATAAAACGAGACGGAGAGAATGATAGTAGATATTATGTACAAAAAAGTATTAGTGTCCATTTCATGCAGTTAAGGTTGTAGCTGTTACCTATGACAGAAGATTTGTTAAAAAGTTATTGAATACAGCCATACACAAGTATATTACTATATAAAAAAGTAGAAGATATATACTTTGATTATTGTTTTTTCCATTCGCTCATGACTTTCATGCTTCGATGCACTGCAACTTTATAAATAAGAATCATGACGTACAAAAAAAAAAAGAACATTTAGCTTGAAGCAATCTAACAAGTTAGCTCGAAGCCAATATCAAGTCTCTTTGTGAAACAAAAAGATTTTAGCACAACCTTTTTTTTATATTTCAACATATTCTGATCACGCGTCTAACATTTACGTGGTTGTAAATAAAGTCCTCCTTCCGTTTCATTTTATTTGACGATGTTTGACTAAGCAACTAGTTCTTTTTTCCCTTAAGAAAAGAAAGAACATGTCTATGCAATGTTCCTGTGGTTGTTAAATATGTTAATTTGCAACTGCAAAAGCAAACCAGAGAAACTGTTTAATTAAATTGTCTAGGCATAGGAAGATAAGTTCTTCTAGGCTGGGAAATTGTTACTTTACTTACATACCAGATTTAGCTCTCCCTTGCACGCAGTGGCGGATGTAGAGTATAGTTACTGGGTTTTCGGGAACTCAGTAACTTTTGCCGAGATCATGTATTTTTATTAAAAGATCCATTAAATATTTATAAATATGTAACTGTGAACCCAATTATTATATATTAATTTGAGATTACAATAGGAATCCATAAACTTCAAATCTTGGATCTGAATCTGCTTGCACGACTAACCAATATATATATATAGTCTTAGCTAATGTGGGAATTTTAGTCTAATTCTCTCTTCACAATATTGTCTGCAGAATATGCTTGTCGTCTCTTGCATTATTTTAGTCTTAGCACTTCCTTTAAGAATGAGTTGTTCAAGTCTTCCCTTCAAAGATTCAACCGTGGGAAGCAACTTAAATGCAAGTTCTTTGCTGGATAATGTTTCAAGAAAGAAAAGCATGTCAATCCCAATTGATACTCACTTTCAGCTTCCTTCTCCATTGCCCAGGTGGCCTTCAGGTATTTTCTCTTCGTTGATATAGTATTCCTTCCATTTTACTACCCATCTTGTCCTGATCGTTAGGGGTTGTCCTGATTTATTACCATATTTGGTTTTGCTATCTTTTGAATAAAAGGACAACATATTTACCATAATTGGGTTTTCCTTCTTGTAGAAGAAAATTATAATTCTTCCATATTTGGCTAGTCCTTTTCTTGCAGGAAAATGTTTGGTCTTCTATAAATTGAGGATCCTTCCTTTGTATTCAGTAGCATCCACAATGTAGCCATGTGGGGTTTGAGAGTCGTGTTTAGGGGGAGAACTTTACGGGACAAGTGTTAGTGTATCACGTGTGTTTGCCTCTTCGTGAGGTTGTTCTCTCAATATTTTGTACTCTCTTTTTATATAGTGGATTGCTCATCTCCGCCATGGACGTAGGTCAATTGACCGAACTACGTTAAATGTTTGTGTCTCTTTTGGTATATTTCTTTTTTGTTGTCTAATTTATCGTCATTCAAGGTTTGCTTTACTAGCTCCCGCATGACACCTGATTATTTTCGGTCCTAACACTGATTAGTATTCGATCACTTGTATCGAATATTCTTTCACTATTTCAAATATAATATACTTCAGTATTTGCAAATATTGCTTTAAAACCATCAGTATTTGAGATGCTGGTGAAATATTCAAAATACTGCTTCGAGGAGTAGTTCAAAATGGTTTCTGCTCACAGTTATCAAATCTAAGTTCATGTTAAAACACAGTTTTAAAATGGATCTTCTGAAATTTCAGGTGAAGGCTTTGCAAGTGGAGTCATTGATCTTGGAGGATTACTTGTGTCCCAAGTATCTTTGTTAACTAAAGTTTGGGCTACCCATGAAGGTGGACCAGATAATCTTGGAGCTACGTTTTTTGAACCAACAAATTTACCAAATGGATTCTTTATGCTTGGTTCCTATAGCCAACCTAACAATATGCCCCTTTTCGGATGGATTCTTGCTGGAAAAGATACATCAGGAGATGCCCTAAAGAGGCCAACTGGCTACACTCTTGTATGGAGTAGTCAGAACTTGAAAATTAATCAGGATGGTGTTGGCTATATCTGGCTACCAATACCTCCTGAGGGCTATAAAGCCATAGGCCATGTTGTCACGAACTCGCCTCAGACGCCTTCTCTGGATAAAGTCCGTTGTGTTCGTGCTGATCTTACCGATGTATCTGAAAGTCATGATTGGATTTGGGGCACCAATGGCTTGAATGTGTACTCTTCAAGACCTAGAGACAGGGGAACACAAGCTCTAGGAGTGTCAACAGGTGCTTTTTTGGCTCAGAACAATGGAGCTGCAGGCTCACTAGCTAGTTTAAAAAATGTCAAAGCTAAGTTATCTGCTATGCCAAATTTGAACCAAGTTAAAGCTTTGGTTCAAGCATACTCTCCATTGATTTACTTTCATCCTAATGAAGAGTTCTACCCCTCATCAGTAACTTGGTTTTTCCAGAATGGAGCATTATTATACACCAAAGGACAAGAATCTTCCCCCGTTGGTATTCAGCCAACAGGTTTAAATCTTCCCCAAGGTGGTTCGAATGATGGTGCTTACTGGTTGGACCTCCCAAGTAATAATGCAGCAAAAGCTAATGTCAAGAGAGGAGATTTGCTGGGTGCCACAGCCTACTTACACATTAAACCAATGTTTGGCGCAACGTATACTGATATTGCTGTGTGGCTATTTTATCCTTTCAATGGCGCTGCAAAGGCTAAACTCGAGTTCATGACTATTTCATTGGGAAAAATTGGAGAGCACGTTGGCGATTGGGAACATGTTACATTGAGGATTAGCAACTTCAATGGAGAGTTACAAGGCGTATATTTCTCGGAACACAGTGGAGGCATTTGGGTAAGTGCTTCGCAGCTTGAATTCCAAAATGGTAACAAACCTGTGGTCTACTCATCGTTGCATGGACATGCTGCTTATTCGAAACCAGGACAGAATTTGCAAGGCAGTGGAGATGTTGGAATCAGAAATGATACAGGAAAGGGGAAGTTGATGGATACAGGAGCAAATTTCTTAGTAGTTGGTGCAGAATACTTGGGTTCAACTATAGTAGAGCCACCTTGGCTAAATTATGCAAGGGAATGGGGTCCTAAAATCAGCTATGATATATCAAAAGAGCTCAACAAAATAGAGAGATTTATGCCTGGGAAACTGAAGAGGGCTGTTGAGAAAATTGTGAGAAGCCTACCAAATGAGGTTTTGGGTGAGCAAGGACCAACTGGCCCAAAGTTTAAAGACATGTGGAATGGTGACGAAAGGGGTTGAATATTACTCTCTCCGATCCAAAATAAGTGTCATCTAAGGTTTGGCATATCCACTAATTAAAAAGAAAACTTTGATTTAAGTTACCGTTTATCTCTCCTCATATTTTTTTAAGTCATTGGTTAGAGCAAGGCTAAATTTGAAAAAGTTGTTAATGCTTATTTTGGATCAAATTGATTTGGCTAAAAGGACACTTATTTGGACAGGAAGGAGTAACATAATTCAGATATTTAAATAGTATTGATCAAAATTCAAAAATGTATTGGCTTTTCCCATGTGCTTTTTCACAATTCTTTTGAGCAATTGCATTATCAACTAGCCATTTAGTTGTATAAGTTACTTTGTGGTAACCCAGTAACTACAGATAATAAAATTCACGGAAAGTCTCGAGTCCTGACACCTTTTGTAATAAATGTTTTCTTTCCATCCTTTTGTATACAGTCAAAAACGGGTTTGTCCTTGGTATGACTAATCGAGATTGGAACATGATAGGCCAAGGTTCAACCTTATATTGAACCATGGTACGAAGTTAGATTGCCGAGCTCGTGACCCAGAGACCGATCAAGATCGAGATCGCCAACATCGAGACCGAGCGAGATAGAGATCGAGCGAGACCGGGGGAAGTTTACCAAGTCAAATTAATGGAAAGCCGAAATATCCGTTATCGAGCGAGGATCACAGCGGAAATCCTAATGCGTATCAAGAAGAGGCCGATTAATTAGCCAATCATGAGATTTCTTACTGTATTTAGAATTGTATCAAGAGTAGGAATCCCCTACTATATAAAAGGGGTCTGATCATTTGTAAGACACATTACAGTCACGCAATAAAAAGCAATATACTGCCTGCTTCTAGTTTTCAATATCCTGTTACTTTGTTCATATATAGTGGAATCTTCACTTGGTTCGAGGGTGACCGAACTCGGGGGCAAGGCTATACGATTCGTTTGATTTGCATTTATTTCTTTTACAATCAATTTCAATATCAATATATATATATATATATATTCTCAATTTGTGCCGAGTTATATCACGTATCCTTAAAGCTATGTACAAATTCAATTGTTATCCGTTTTTAGGGTAAACAGTTTGGACCCCACCATGGGGCTAAGGATAATAGTGATTGCCTCGTACTAACCTTCGTAACACCCACTATTTTACACTTGTTCTTGTGTGTATCTTTGATTCCAGGATCAACATGTCGAACTCTCAGGCAGCACCCGTACACGTGGACAATGACTTATCATCATGATGAAAATGACAACATAGCACTAGGGAACGACGTACCTCCAGTTGGCCTCAATAGAGTTCCAACTGTAGATCCAATCGACGTCAGCTCCCATGTAGCCATTAATGCAAATTTTCCTGGCGATCCCGAGAGTAGCACCCGCAGGGTTGTTCAATCAGCTGCTCAGAGCACACACGGTGGCGAAGAAGGCGGAATTAGCCTTCGGGTGATCTTCGAGATGTTGCAGGCTCAACAAACCGCAATAGCACAACTCCAAAACTAGAACCATGCACCAAGCACGATCGAGCCCGAGCCGTCCCAGGAAGTTGTTCACAAGGTTGAATCGGTGTCAAGGAAATCAAACGGAAATGAATCAGGGACCGATCCCGCGATCATGAAGCTGCTCGAGGAACTACAAAGCGAGTTGAATCGGGGGAAAAGAAGATCGAAGAAAACGACAAGAAGGTTAAAACCTATAATTCCAGGGTTGATCAAATCCCGGGGGCACCACCAATATTGAAGGATTTGGATTCCAAAAAGTTCGTACAAAAGACCTTCCCCCGAGCGCGGCTCCCAAACCAATCCCCAAGAAGTTTCGAATGCCCAAGATTCCTAAGTATAATGGAACGACCGACCCTAACGAGCATGTCACTTCTTACACATGCGCAATTAAAGGGAATGATCTGGAGGACAACGAGATCGAATCCGTGTTACTAAGGAAATTCGAGGAGACCCTGTCAAAGGGAGCGATGATATGGTACCATAATTTACCACATAACTCTATTGATTTTGTTGCCATGCTTGCAGATTATTTTGTAAAAGCGCACGCCGGAGCCATCGAGACTAGGAAGTCGAACCTCTTCAAAGTAAAGCGAAAAGATAAAGAGATGCTTAGAGAGTTTGTGTCTCGTTTCCAAATGGAACGGATGGATCTACCACCGGTCGCCGATGATTGGGCCGTTCAAGCTTTCACTCAAGGACTAAGTGTACGAAGCTCAGTGGCTTCACAACAGTTGAAATAGAACTTGATTGAATACCCGGCTGTTACCTGGGTCGATGTACATAATTAGTATCAATAAAAGATTAGAGTTGAAGATGACCAACTGGGGGCTCCTTCCGGGTCCGTTTATCCTATCAGGCCCGTCGACAGAATCAAAAGGGACATTGATTGAGAACCAAGGGTGAACAGGGATCGATACCAGTCGTATAGTGGAGATTGTAGGGGCAATGAACCTGGGCGCAACCATGTACGAGGTGAAATGAGAATTGATCGAGGCTAGAGCTCTCGAGAGCTCATGAGCAAGAATGGTTCGATAGGCATAGCAGACCTAAAGAAGCAGCACGATTGTCAGAATATAACTTCAATGTTGACGCATCCGCCATCGTATCGGCTATCGGACACATCAAAGATACTAAATGGCATCGACCTTTGCAGACCAATCTAGCCCAGAGAAATCCTAACCAAATGTGCAAGTATCATGGCACCCATGGCCACAGAAAGGAAGATTAATGACAGTTGAGAGAAGAAGTAGTCCGGTTGTCACAACCCAAATTTCCCTCTGTTGGGTATCGTGATGGAACCTAGTCTTAAGGACTAGGTAAGCCTAATACTCATGGAATAGAAACAATAATAAACAAAAAGAAAATCAAATATTTTTCTGAAATGAAGAATTCCTTTATACAAGGAATATTCCCAAAACCTGGTAGTACAAGTCATAAGCTCTAGAACGTTACTACAACTTCTAAATACAAATGTTCGGAAGTAAGTAAAATAGTGTAAATACAGAATAGGACGGTGACTCCGAAGCCTGCGAACGCGACGACAGGTTTACCTTGAATCTCCTCAGCAAGAACCCGCACAGCTACTAATGATCGATACCTAGATCTGCACAAAAATGTGCAGAAGTGTAGAATGCGCACACCACAGCGGTGCCCAGTAAGTATCAAGACTAACCTCAGTGAAGTAGTGACGAGGACTAGTCAAGACACCCACTGGTCTAATAAATTAACATGCATAAATGTAGGAATGACAGGGCATAACACCTATCTAATGACTACACCATATAGTTAACAACATAAAAACTATAATGCGGAAGGAAATACAATAATTAACGACGAAACATCATAATAATACACAGAATGGATGGACGGGAACACAACCCAAGTCTGTAAATCACAACACAATAAGGACAAGTAGTAACTCAACACTGCACTAGTCTCCACACCAGGCCTTAGCCACAAATACCATTAAAATGGTCAAAACCTTCGAGTGTAAACTTTCACCCGCAAGTTTCTATATTGAAAGCTTTAAGGTAATATCCTTTTTAAAGAGAAATTCTTTTGAAATATAATTTTCCCAAGAGATGTCTCTCAGACATAGTTTTCTTCAAGATAAAAGCTTTTCAAATGTACTTTTCCGAAGAAAGTGTCCTTTAAACAAATTTTTCTTCAACATAAACATTTTCCCAAATATTCTTTTCCCAAAGGGATATCCTTCAACATAGTTGTATTTAACATAAACATTTTCAAATATTCTTTTTCCAATGGGATATCCTTCAACATAATTTTATTTAACATAAACATTTTCAAATATTCTTTTTCCAAAGGAATGTCCTTCAAACATAGTTTTATTCAGGATAGTTGTTTTTCAAATTGGACTTTCCAAATAATTGTCTTTCAAACATAGTTCCTTTGATAAAATCTACCGGGATCCTTTCCCGTAGTTCCAAATTCATCACACAATATAGAGGATCTCTCGGAATAGGCCCATAGTCCCAAAACATATGCAGTGCTGGGGGATCTCCTGGAATACGTCCGTAGTCCCAAAGTAAATGTGCAGTGCTAGGGGATCTCTCGGAATACGTCCGTAGTCCCAAAGTAAATATGCAGTACATGGGGAATCACCCAGAATACGTCCGTAATCCCCAATTTAAATATGCAGTACAAGGGGAATCTCCCAGAATACGTCCGTAGTCCCCAATTTAAATATGCAGTGCAACAACCAAAGACAACAATTATAGCACGACATCAAACTCGTACATCACCATATCAAATACAAAGCAACCATGACAATGACACAAGATGCGGTGAATAAATCAATACAAGAGCTTCAATTCACGAAGAAACAGTAGGACACCGTTCACAAGGAATAATCACGACACAAAGTACTAAGTGTAAAGAGAACAACTTGACCAGGGAAAAACAAGACAAGCAACAATTTGGTTTTGAGGTCGAATTCTTAGTTTCGTTGTTGTTTTTCACGTTCCAAAAATTCGACCGAGTATGTATCATGAATACAAACCTGCCAGTGCCTTTGGACGGGGTCCCGAGGGGCTCGGGTGAGTTTCGGACCCCTCAGAGTTAAATTCAAAAACCAGATTTTTCATTGACTGGTTTCCTTCAGTGCGATCGCAGGTGCAATGATGCGATCACATAGAAGGAACTGGGCAGGGGTGGGGAATGCCCTGTGCGTTCGCACAAAAGGCACCCGATCGTGATGGGTTGGGCTCCTGACCCAGTGCGATCTCACTCCCCACACGCGTTCGCACGGAGCCCGGCCATTGGGCCAGCCCAACTACTCCTTACCCTATGCGTTCGCAGGGCTCTCTCAGCGTTCGCATAGAAGGCCATGTGGGCCTGGTCATTTAAAGTTGTGCGATCGCACTGCCCAGCCTGCTATCGCATAGAGGAGACCACTGGGCAGTATGTTTTTATAGCGGGATTTAATTCATTTCCCTCATCCTCTTCTTCTTCCTTGGGACGATTGTCAGCATTCAAGAGGGGAAAACGACCTAGTTATTGAAGGTAAGTAAATTCTACCCTAATATTAGTTTCATGCATGGATTACAAGCTATCACTACCTAATTAGTGAAAATTAAGGATTTGGGGTAGTAACCTAGGGCTTTTGAAAATGTAGAAAATTAGTCGTGCATTGTCTATGAATTCATACAAAAATCATATATTAAGGATCCTTAGGTTATGGGGTGAGGGTTTCCTTCGAGAATTTTCGGAATCCGGGCGTGCGGGCCCGAAGTTGAATTTTGGGTTTTCTTCAAGAATGGTGATTTGGACTAAATAATAGGAGAATCCATGCTTTGAATGGAAATTGATATATTTGTCTAACATTTGGCTTGTTTCGAGTCCGTGGGTGTTGAGTTCGGAGTTTCGGACGCATTCTTGACCCGGGAAGTAGGTGCGACGCGAGGTGAGTCTCCTTTCTAACCTTGTATAGGGAATTGTCCCCATAGGTGATTATAAAGGGTTGTTTGTCCTTATTTTCTGGGGCTACGCACGCACGAAGTGACGAGAGCCCGTGCGTAGCTACTATTATGCCTTGTCGGGTAGTTTGGAATTCACAAGCATGTTTTACGTGTTATATATCCTCAAATATCTCATGTGAAGGCCTAAGAAGTTATGATTTGAAGTTGACATTAATAAATTCTCACCCTGTTAGTATGTTCCCTGCTAAATTATCTGGAATCTCCTGCTAATCATGTATTTATACGGGGACCCGAGTCGCATGGATGATTTGCGAGCAGGGTAGTCCTAGTATGATATTAACCCGAGTCGTATGAATGATTCGCGAGCGGGGTAGTATTAGTATTATATTAACCGTGTCACATGTTCGATTCGCGAGCGGGGCAGATAGATGCATCTATGGTTCGGGCCGTTCGACCCTCGGTAGTGCACATTTACTTTTCACGTCGTAATGACCATACGTTCATAGCCTGTTATATGTTTTGGTAATTTGTGAGAAGCCCTGTAATTGTAACTGTTGATTTCATGAAAAGAAAGAAGGTTAAATAGCTTGTATTCCATGGAAAAGGATGGCGTGAGGGTACTAGAGATTGTTATTTGATGCTCATTTCCTTATTACTGTTCATTACTCTTATTACTGATTTGCCTATATTCATTTCACATTGTCTGACCCTAGTAAGTATCACGTCGACCTCTCGTCACTACTTCTTCGAGGTTATGCGGGATACTCACTGGGTACATATCTGTTTATGTACTCATGCTACGCTTCTATACTTAATTGTACAGGTTCTGAGGCTGGTGCATCTTGTTATCCGACCGAAGCTTGACCTTGGGAGTATATTATGGACCTGACTCCACGGGGAGCTGCTTCCCTTGGCGACTCTCAGCAGCACTATGGAGTTATCTTTTGTTTATTTCTGTCTACTTCCTTCAGACAATAGAACAATTTATTTCATCTTTTGTATATTCTACTAGTTCGCCTGTAGACTTGTGACACTAGTTCCTGGCACACACATAATAGACTTTATATTTTGGGACTGTATATGTTGGTTCATGATCCTTGTGACTACATTTACTTATGTTGGCTAATTTCTCCGCTTTTACTTAAATTTTCTAAGCTTAAAATTTGGTAGATGTGGGGATGATTTATCAAATAAGGAAATTTTACTAGTAAACAAACTGTTGGCTTGCCTGACCCGGTGTTAGGCGCCATCACGACCTGAGTTAGGATTTTGGGTCGTGACTACATGGTATCAACCACTAGGTTCACATAGGTTTCACAGGTCACGGGCAAACCTAATAGAGTCTTGCGGATCGATACAGAGACGTCTGTATTTATCTTTGGGAGGCTATAGGGTGTTAGGAAACCTCTCTTTATTCATATCGTGCAATTTATGGTTTACTAAATCTCATTCTTCTATTCTCTCACAGATGGTGAGGACGCGTACATTTGGCAGAGGCCAGGGGAGGGCACCAGCCCGAGGTAGGGGACGGGCGCATCCTAGAGCTATTCCAGTTACACCACCAGGGGATCCTACTATAGAGGAGCAGGGGGAGGTGCCCCCAGCGGGTCCTTCTCTAATGGACTTCATGAAGGCGCGGGGCTTCCAGGAGGTCATGGGCCGTATGATGAGATTTATGGATACTATGTCCCAGGCTGGTTTATTTCCAGCGGATCCTGCCACATCTCAGGCAGGAGGATCCGAGACCCCTACTACCCAGGATACAGGCCAGACAATAGCATTTCATCATATCCCGGGTACACTGCCCGTGGGTGGGGTCCAGCTTGTAGCAGCAGCACCTGAGCCCAAGACGGCGATCTGCAGAAGTTATTGGATAGATGGACCTATTGCACCCTCCGGTCTTCGGGGGTGAGCGAGGCGAGGATGCCCAGGATTTCATTGATAGGTGTAGGGCAGACTGCACAACATGAGGATACTGGGGTCCTATCGAGTGGACTTCACTACTTTCCAGTTAGAGGGCAGAGCTCGCAGATGGTGGCAGTCCTATATTCTCAGCAGGCCAGCAGATTCTCCTCCTATCACTTGGGAGCTGTTCACTCAGATGTTTCTAGACAGATATATCCCACCCTCTGAGAAGGAAGAGCTGCGGTATCAGTTTGAGCAGCTGGAGCAGGGACAACTGTAGTGACAGACTATGAGGCCAGATTTTCAGAGTTGTATCGCCATGCACTCATGATACTACCTACCAATGCTAAGAGAGTGTGGAGATTTGTAGCCGGGTTGTATCCAGGCATTAGGGCCAACATAGCCCGAGAGGTGAAGATGGGGACTCCTTATCAGCTGGTAGTGGAGATTGCTCGTAGGATCGAGGGTTATCGGTCGAGGGTCAGGGAGCAGGTACAGCCGGATAAGAGGGCCAGATATTCCGGGGATTTCAGAGGTGCCCTAGTTAGGGGCAAAGGTCAGTTTGGTAGGGGTCATCCCAGCAGGCCCTCATATTCAGCACCCCCACCACCACCTCCTCGTGGTGCTCTAGTGAGACCTTATTTCAACGCTATGCCAGAGGGTTCCCACCATCCCCCAGTTATCCAGGGTTCTTCTTCAGGGCAGTAAGCCATGCCTCCAATGAGATGTTATGAGTGCGGGGATCTCAGCCATATCAGGAGGACTTGTCCCAAGTTGAGGACAGGTCGGCAGGGGTCGTCCTAGAGGTGGAGGCCAATCTGGGGGAGGTCAGGCAGCTCCGGTTCACTCTGGTAGAGCTCAGTCTTCCGGTACTCCAGCTAGATTATATGCCATTCCGGCCAGATCAGATGCATTGGCCTCAGACGCCGTGATCACATGTATTATTTCAGTATGTGGTAGAGAGGCATCATTGTTATTTGATCCTGGATCCACCTATTCCTATGTTTTAGCCTTATTTGCTCATTTCTTGGATGCTCCTCGTGAGTCCTTGGGTTCTCCTATATGTGTGTCCACTCCTGTGGGCGATTCTGTGGTGGTAGACCGGATCTATCGGTCTTGTGTGATCACATTTTGTGGAATCGAGACAACAACAGACCTTTTATTGCTCGACATGGTTGATTTTGAGGTTATTCTAGGCATGGATTGGCTATCTCCTTATCATCCCGTGCTAGATTTCCATGCCAAGACAGTTACTTTAGCCATGCCCGAGTCGCCTAGGCTGGAGTGGAGAGGTTCCTCAATTAGTGCAGCCAGCCGGGTTGTTTCATTTCTGAAGGCTCGACATATAGTCGAGAAGGGTTTTCTGGCCTATCTTGCTCACCACCGCCGAGTCTCTGACGATTGATTCAGTGCCAGTAGTTCGAGAGTTTGGTGATGTGTTTCCTTCAGACCTTCCAGGCATGCCTCCGGATCATGATATTAATTTCTGCATTGATTTAGCTCCAGGCACCCAACCTATATCTATTCCTCCGTACCGTATGGATCCGAAGGAGTTGAAGGAGCAGCTTGAGGAGTTGTTAGCTAAGGGGTTCATCAGACCGAGTGTATTTCTGTGGGGTGCTCCAGTTCTATTCGTGAAGAAGAAGGATGGGTCCATGCGGATGTGTATTGATTACCGCCAGTTGAACAAGGTCACCATTAAGAAAAAGTATCCTTTGCCGCGCATCGATGATTTTTTTGACCAGTTGCAGGGTGCTCGGGTGTTTTCTAAGATTGATTTGAGATCGGGATATCATCAGTTGAAGATTCGGGCCTCGGATGTTCCGAAGACTGCTTTTTGTACGAGATATGGCCACTATGAGTTCTTGGTGATGTCATTTGGGTTGACTAATGCCCCAACAACATTTATGGACTTGATGAATAGGGTGTTCAGGCTGCATATTGATTCCTTTGTTATTGTATTTATTGATGACATCTTGATTTACTCACGTAGCCTGGGGGAGCACGAGCAGCATTTGAGAGTGGTGCTCCAGACTTTGCGAGAACAGAAGCTATATGCTACGTTCTTCAAGTGTGAGTTCTGGTTGGATCCTGTGGCATTCTTGGGTCATGTGGTATCCGGAGAGGGTGTCAAGGTCGATCCTCAGAAGATTGAGGCGGTTCAAAGTTGGCCGCGTCCTATTTCAGCTACCGAGATCAGGAGCTTTTTGGGCCTAGTAGGATATTATTTCCGATTTGTGGAGGGGTTCTCTTCTATTGCAGCTCCATTGACTAGATTGACTCAGAAGAATGCCCCGATCCGATGGTCTGACGAGTGTGAGGCGAGCTTTCAGAAGCTCAAGACAACATTGACCTCTGCACCAATTCTAGTATTGCCTTCCGATTCTGGGATGTATACAGTATATTGCGACATTTCACGTGTTGGCTTGGGTGTGTGTTGATGCAGGAAGGGAGAGTATTTGATTATGCTTGGCGTCAACTGAAGGTTCATGAGAAAAATATCCTGTGCACGATTTGGAGTTGGCGGCGATTGTTCATGCTCTTAAGATTTGGAGTCACTACTTGTATGGGGTGTCCTGTGAGGTTTATACAGACCACTGCAGCTTGCAGCACTTGTTCAGGAAGAGGGATCTTAATTTGAGGGTAGCGCAGGTGGCTTGAGTTGCTGAAGGATTATGACATCACCATTCTATATCATCCGGGCGTGGTAGCAGATGCTCTGAGCACTAAGGTGGAGAGTATGAGTAGCTTGTCTTATATTGCAGCAAAGGAGAGACCTCTAGCCTTGGACATTCAGTCCTTGGCTAATCTCCTGGTGAGATTAGACCTTTCAGAGCCTCGTCGAGTTCTAGAACATGTGGTCGCTCAGTCTTCGTTATTGGGTGAAATTAAGGGTCGGTAGTTTGATGATCCGTGCTTGGCAGAGCTTCGGGAGACAGTGGTACAGGGTGGTGCCAAGGAGGTTACTATTGGCGAGGATGGTGTTCTGAGACTTCAGGGCCGTTTATGCATTCCTAATGTTGATGGCCTGAGGGAGAGGATTCTAGAGGAGGCACACAGTTCTCAATATTCTGTTCCTCTTGGTGCTACAAAGATGTATCATGATTTGAAACAGCATTACTAGTGGAGGCGGATGAAGAGGGACATTGTGGAGTATGTGACTAGGTGTCTTAACTGCCAGCAGGTTAAGTATGAGCACCAGAGGCCAGGAGGCCTACTTCAGCAGATTCCCATTCCTGAGTGGAAATGGGAGCGCATCACTATGGACTTCGTGGTTGGGTTGCCTCGGACTTTGCGGAAGGTTGACACAGTGTGGTTCATTGTGATAGATTGACCAAATCGGCGCATTTCATTCCGGTGGCTACTACTTATACTTCTTAGAGGTTGGCCCAGATCTACATTCGGGAGATAGTCTGGTTACACGAAGTGCTGGTGTCCATTATATCAGATCGAGGTCCTCAGTTCACCTCACATTTCTGGAGAGCATTGCATAGTGAGATGGGCACCCAGATAGATTGCAGCACAACATTTCACCCTCAGGCTGATGTCCAATCAGCGTACAGTTCAGATATTGGAGGACATGCTCAAGGCATGCGTGATTGGCTTCGGAGGTCAGTGAGATCAGTTCTTGCCTTTGGCCGAGTTTGCTTACAATAATAGTTATCAGTCCATCATCGAGATGGATCCATTTGAGGCTTTGTATGGTCGGCGATGTCGTTCCCCTATCGGGTGGTTTGGGCATGGCGAGGCTAAGTTATATGGTACCAGCCTGGTGAGGGATGTTTTGGAGAGGGTGAAGTTGATTCAGGAGAGGCTCCGTACAACATAGTCCAGACAGAAGAGTTACGCGGATCAGAGGGCGCGTGATGTATCATTTATGGAGGGAGATAATGTTCTATTGAAAGTCTCGCCGATGAAGGGTATTATGAGGTTCAGGAAGAAGGGCAAGCTGAGCCCAAGGTTTATAGGTCCCTTCGAGGTGTTGAGGCGAGTTGGGGAGGTTGCTTATGAGCTAGCCTTACCTCCTAGTTTGTCAGGAGTTCATCCGGTTTTTCATGTATCCATGCTCCGGAGGTACCACGCCGACTTCTCTCACGTGGTTGATTTCAACACTATTAAGTTGGATGAGAAGTTGGGCTACGAGCAGGAGCCAATTGCTATTGTTGACAGGCAGGATCGCCAGTTGAGATCCAAGAGAGTTTCTGCTGTAAAAGTCCAGTAGAAGGGCCAACCAGTCGAGAGGGCGACCTGGGAGTCCGAGGAGGACATGCAGAGAAAATATCCACATTTATTCAGCACTTCAGGTATGATTCTAGACCCGTTCGAGGATGAACGTTTGCTTAAGACATGGAGAATGTAACGACCCGACCGGTCGTTTTGCGTATCAGGACCCCGTTCCCCTAAATGAGACTTCCTGTAGTGGCTTATTATGATTTATGACTTGCGGGGATGGGTGGTTTGGGATTCAGAAGCGTTTAGAGTGGTATAGGAACACTTTGTTCCTTAAGGTTGGCCTTTAAGGCCAAAGTTTGACTTCGGTCAACATTTTGAGTAAACGACCTCGGAATCGAGTTTCGACGATTCTGGTAGCTTCGTATGATGATTTTGGACTTGGGCGTATGTTCGGAATGGGTTTTGGATGACCTGGGGGCGTTTCGGCGCCCAATATCGAAATTAAAGTTTCCGTAAGTTTGAAATTTGGTTGGGAATGTGTTTTTGTGTTATAGATGTCTGAACGGAATTCTGAGACTAGGAATAGTTCCGTTATGTCATTTATGACTTGCTTGCAAAATTTGGGTGTCATTCCGAGTAGTATAGGTCGCTTCGGCGCATTGAAAGAGAATTCTAGAGCTTTAAGTTCAAAGTTTGATTCAATTTGGTTTTGGGGTCGAATTCTTAATTTCGTTGTTGTTTTTCACGTTTCGAAAATTCGGGTGAGTCCGTATCATGAATACAGACCTGCCAGTGCCTTTGGACGGGGTCCCTAGGGGATCGGGTGAGTTTCGGATCCCTCAGAGTTAATTTCAAAAACCAGATTTTTCACTGACTGGTTTCCTTCAGTGCGATCGCAGGTGCAATGATGTGATCGCATAGAAGGAAATGGGCAGGGGAGGTGAATGCCCTATGCATTCACACAAAAGGCACTGCTATCGCGATGGGTTGGGCTCCTGACCTAGTGCGATCGCACACCCCACACACGTTCTCACAGAGCCTGGCGATTGGGCCAGCCCAGCTACTCCTTACCCTGTGCGTTCGCAGGGCTCTCTTCGCGTTCACATAGAAGGCCATGTGGGCCTGGTCATTTAAAGCTGTGCGATCGCACTGCCCAGGCCGCGATCGCATAGAGGAGACCACTGGGTAGTGTGTTTTTATAGCGGGATTTAATTCATTTCCCTCATCCTCTTCTTCTTTCTTGGAACGATTTTCAACATTCAAGAGGGGCAAACGACCTAGTTATTTAAGGTAAGTAAATTCTACCCTAATAGTAGTTTCATGCATGGATTACAAGCTAAATTAACTACCTAATTAGTAAAAATTAAGTATTTGGGGTATTAACCTAGGGCTTTTGAAAATGTAGAAAATTACCCGTGCATTGGCTATGAGTTCATATAAAAATCATATATTAACGATCCTTAGGTTATGGGTGAGGGTTTCCTTTGAGAATTTTCGGAATCCGTGCGTGCGGGTTCGGGGTTGGATTTTCGGATTTCTACAAGAATGGTGATTTGGACTAAATAATAGGAGAATTCCATGCTTTGAATGTAAATTGATATATTTGTATAACATTTGGCTAGTTTCGAGTCCGTGGGTGTCGAGTTCGGAGTTTCGGGCGCATTCTTGACCCGGAGAGTAGGTGCGACGCTAGGTGAGTCTCCTTTCTAACCTTGTAAGAGGGAATTGTCCCCGTAGGTGATTATAAATGGTTGTTTGTCCTTATTTGCGGGGGCTACGCACGCACGAAGTGACGAGAGCCCGTGCGTAGATACTATTATGCCTTGTCGGGTAGTTTAGAATTCACAAGCATGTTTTACGTGTTATATCTGTGATCTTGCATATGGTCTAAGTAGTCTAATGTCCTCGAATATCTCATGTGAAGGCCTAAGAAGTTACGCTTTGAAGTTGAAATTAATAAATTCTCACCCTGTTAGTATGTTCCCTGCTAAATTATCTGGAATCTCTTGCTAATAATGTATTTATACGGGGACTCGAGTCGCATGGATGATTTGCGAGCGGGGTAGTCTTAGTATTATATTAACCGTGTCGCATGTTCGATTCGCGAGCGGGGCAGATATATGCATCTATGGTTCGGGCCGTTCGACCCTCGGCAATGCACATTTACTTTTCACATCGTAATGACTATATGTTCATAGCCTGTTATATGTTTCGGTAATTTGTGAGAAGCCCTGTAATTGTAACTATTGATTTCATGAAAAGAAAGAAGGTTAAATAGCTTGTATTCCATGGAAAAGGATGTCGTGAGGGTGCTAGAGATTGTTATTTGATGCTCATTTCCTTATAACTGTTCATTACTCCTATTACTGATTTGCCTGTATTCATTTCACATTGTCTGACCCTAGTAAGTATCACGTCGACCTATCGTCACTACTTATTCGAGGTTAGGAGGGATACTCACTGGGTACATATCTGTTTATGTACTCATGCTACGCTTCTGTAGTTAATTGTACAGGTTCTGAGGATGGTGCATCTTGTTATCCGACTGGAGCTTGACCCTGGGAGTATATTTTGGACCTGACTCCACGGTGAGCTGCTTCCCTTGGCGACTCTCAGCAGCACTATGAAGTTATCTTTTGTTTATTTCTGTCTACTTCCTTCAGACAGTAGAACAATTTATTTCATCTTTTGTATATTCTACTAGTTCGCCTGTAGACTTGTGACACTAGTTCCTGGCACACACATAGTAGACTTTATATTTTGGGACTGTATATGTTGGTTCATGATCCTTGTGACTACATTTACTTAAGTTGACTAATTTATCCACTTTTACTTAAATGTTCTAAGCTTAAAATTTGGCAAGTGTGGGGATGATTTATCAAATAAGGAAATTTCACTAGTAAACAAGCTGTTGGCTTGCCTGACCCGGTGTTGGGCGCCATCACGACCTGAGTTAGGATTTTGGGTCGTGACAAGTCAAGACACCCACTGGTCTAATAAATTAACATGCATAAATGTAGGAATTACATGGCATAACACCTATCTAATGACTACACCATATAGTTAACAACATAAAAACTATAATGCGGAAGGAAATACATCAATTAACGAAAGGAACATCATAATAATACACATAATGGATGGACGGGAACACAACCCAAGTCCGTAAATCACAACACAATAAGGAAAAGTAGTAACTCAACACTGCATTAGTCTCCACACCAGGCCTTAGCCACAAATACCATTAAAATGGTCAAAACCTTCGAGTGTAAACTTTCACCCGCAAGTTTCTATATTGAAAGATTTAAGGTAATATCCGTTATAAAGGGAAATTATTTTGAAATATAATTTTCCCAAGAGATGTCTCTCAGACGTAGTTTTCTTCAAGATAAAAGCTTTTCAAATATACTTTTTCGAAGAAAGTGTCCTTTAAACATAGGTTTCTTCAACATAACATTTTTCCAAATATTCTTTTCCCAAAGGGATATCCTTCAACATA
Source organism: Nicotiana knightiana (assembly GCA_005239525.1). NCBI lineage: Eukaryota > Viridiplantae > Streptophyta > Magnoliopsida > Solanales > Solanaceae > Nicotiana > Nicotiana knightiana. Next base: position 41,795 of record ML438835.1, read on the forward strand.
GTTTTATTTAACATAAACATTTTCAAATAATCTATTTTCAAAGGGATATCCTTCAACATAGTTTTATTTAACATAAACATTTTCAAATATTCTTTTTCCAAAGGAATGTCCTTCAAACATAGTTTTATTAAGGATAATTGTATTTCAAATTGGACTTTCCAAATAATTGTTTTTCAAACATAGTTCCTTTGATAAAATCTACTGGTAATAGCCTGTCCCGTAGTTCCGAATTCATCACACAATAAAGAGGATCTCTCGGAATATGTCCGTAGTCCCAAAACAATATGCAGTGCTGGGGGATTTCCCGGAATGCGTCCGTAGTCCCAAAGTAAATATGCAGTGCTGGGGGATCTCCCGGAATACGTCCGTAGTCCTAAAGTAAATATGCAGTGGTGGGGGATCTCCCGGAATACGTCCGTAGTCCCAAAGTAAATATGCAGTACAAGGGGGATCTCCCGGAATACGTTCGTAGTCCCAAAGTAAATATGCAGTGATGGGGGATCTCCCGGAATACGTCCGTAGTCCCAAAGTAAATATGCAGTACATGGGGATCTCCTGGAATACGTCCGTAGTCCCAAAGTAAATATGCAGTGCTGGGGGATCTCCCAAAATACGTCCGTAGTCCCAAAGTAAATATGCAATACATGGGGGAGCTCCCAGAATACGTCCGTAGTCCCCAATTTAAATATGTAGTACAGGGGGATCCCTCAGAATACGTCTGTAGTCCCCAATTTAAATATGCAATGCAACAACCAAAGAGAACAATTATAGCACGACAGAAAACTCGTACATCACCACATCAAATACAAAGCAACCATGACAATGACACAAGATACGGCGAATAAATCAATACAAGAGCTTCAATTCACGAAGAAACAGTAGGACATCGTTCACAAGGAATAATCACGACACAGAATACTAAGTGTAAAGGGAACAACTTGACAAGGGAAAAACAAGACAAGCAACAAATCCACAAATTCAAGTCAACAATAAGAAGACAACACAAGTCAAATAATTCCAAGTAAGGACAAGTCGACTAAGATATAACTTATCTAAACCCTTTATGAGGTTGAGCAGATTATAAGGATATTCAACAATTTAATTAATATAGGTAGTTTATGAAATTGTAGCATGATGATAGAGAGGTAAGTCAAATCAGAGTCAAGTAGGCAGTAAGGATTGATCCTAAAGCAATTAGTTCTAATCAAAGCATGTAGAGGTGAAACTAGCAGATAAGAACTCAAGCGTATCAAGATCAACTTCATACAAGGTGAATATAAGGACCTAAGAACCCTAAAAGGCCAACTTTCTACAAATAATTCCAAGCACACACTCGTCACCTCGCTTACACGGACTAAAATCAACATAGAAGACTCAAATCCTAAGGGGTAATTCCCCCACAGAAGGTTAAGCAAGATACTTACCTCAACCGCTCGAATCAAACTTGAAATCACGTTCTTTCCACGAGTATCCAACTCCAAATGTCCCAAATCTAATCAAATCAATAGCATCGTGTAAATAATACTACAAGCAACTAGCTTAACCAATAAAATCGAAGCTAAGACGCTAAATCAGGAAAATTGCCCATAAAGTACCTCGGGCCCACGTCTTGAAATCGGGTAAAATTTAAAAATTATGAACACCCGCTCATTTATGAGAACGCTCGAACAAGAATCATCAAAATCCGACGTCAAAATCTCACTCAAATCTCGAATTTTCATTTGGGGAACTTTTTCTCCCATTTCCAAACTTTTACTCTCAAATTCCTTGATAAAATGAGGAAAACCACAATAGATTAATGCAATAAAATCAAATTCGAGTAAGAAATCGTTACCCACAAGATTCCTCTGAAAATCCGTCAAAGAATCGCCTCTCCCGAGCTCAAAATAAAAAATGGAGTGAAAATGATCAAACCCTCGATTCTGTCCCCTTTTCTGCCCAGTGATCCTCGCACCTGCGGCCTTTTTTTGCACCTGCGCATTCTGCTCCTGCGGTCCTACCTGTCGCACCTGCACATTCACTTAAGTCGCCATATTCCGCACCTCCGCCCCAGGTTTCGCACCTGCGGGCTCGCAGGTGCGGCCAAATTTGCGCACATCCCCAGCTTCCCAACATCCGCATCTGCGTTCCCCTTCCGCACCTGCAACTCCCCATCCGCAGTTGCGGAAAAAACCAGAAGTCCAACACCAGCAATAGTCTAAGTCCAAAATCCTTCCGTTGAGCATTTGAAACACACCCGAGGCCCCCGGGGCCTCAACCAAAACCACCAACCAGTCCCATAACCTCATTCCAACCTAGTCGATCCTTCAATCACATCACATAACACCAAAATGAGGATTAAACATGAATTAGAGCCTATGACTAAGAATTATTTCCAAATCTACAAACGATACCAAAACACGTCAAAACTGGTCCGAATGACCTCAAATTTAACACACATGTCACAAATGACACTACTAACCTACAACCACTTCTGGAATTCCATTCCGGGCTTGAATCAAACTTTCACCTATCGACCGAAAGTCTAACTTTCACCAATTCAAGCCTAAATCTACCACAGACCTCGAAAACACATTCCGGACGCGTTCCTTAGCCCAAAAATCATCATACGAAGCTGCTGACATCATCCATAACTCGTTCCGGAGCCGTTTACATAAAAAGTCAAATTCCTGTCAAAACTTCACCATTTAAGCTTCCAAAATCACAATCCTTCTTCCAATTCGAATCCGAATCATCCGGTAACTGAATCCAACCATGCACGCATGTCGATACACAAAATGAGAAGTTGTTCAAGACCTTATGCCATTGAACGAAGCTTAAATTCTCAAAACAACCAGTCGGGTCGTTACACCGGTTATTCAACGAGGGGCACCTTCGGGAGTTTCTAAGCGATCGAGCCAAGAAACATTTCAGAAACAGAGATTCAGCAGACAAAATGACCAAGAAGAACAACAACACGTCATTCACATGATAGTCGGAGGGGTCGATGTTCCCCAAGGTCCAATGTTAAAATTCACCAAGGTGTCGATCACAAGAGAAGCAAACTCGGGATTGCATACCAGAAGGAATCTTGTCCTTCAACGACGAGGACACAGAAGGGATAATGCAGCCCCATAACGACGCACTACTAATATCTGTACTCATGAATAAGACTCAAGTTAAACATGTTTTAATCGATCCAGGTAGTTCGGCCAACATCATTCGATCGAGGGTCGTAGAACAACTCGACTTGCAGGACCAAGTTGTGCCCTCAGCCCGAGTGCTAAACGGATTCAACATGGAATGTTAAACTACTAAGGGCGGGATAACTTTGCCAGTGAACGTGGCCGGGACCATCCAGGAGACGAAGTTCCATGTGATCAAGGGCGAAATGAGGTATAACGCCCTGTTCGGGAGGCCATGGATCCACAACATGGGGGAAGTGCCCTCGACCCTTCACCAAGTTATAAAATTCCCGACACCAGAGGGAATCAAAACAGTCTACGAGGATCAACCCACCGCAAAGGAAATGTTTGCCGTTGATGAAACGATTCTAGTATCGGCACTCTCATCGACGAAGGGGTCAAATTCAAAGGGAAAACATGAGGCCAAATAGCAATCACAGACGCCGGACTCGACCCAACTAAAGAGGCAGGAGACCGACAAAGACGATTATTATAAGGTCCCTCGATCCTTCATAGCGCCACGAAATTGACGATCAAAGAGCTGGAGCAAGTCATACTAATCGAACATTTGCCCGAACGAAAGGTATACCTGGGCACGGGGTTAACTCCCGAGCTCAGGAAAGAACTTATTCAATTTCTTATAGCTAACATGGATTGTTTTGCTAGGTCCCATCTCGACATGACAGAGATCCCACCAGAAATCACCACCCATAAACTAAGTTTGGACCCGAAGTTCGATCTGGTGAAGCAAAAAAGAAGACCCCAGTCCGAGATCAAGCATTCTTTCATCAAAGACGAGGTAACCAAGCTTCTTAAAATAGGGTCCATTCGGGAAGTAAAATACCTTGAATGGTTAGCAAACGTAGTAGTAGTCCCTAAGAAAGGAAACAAACTTAGAATGTATGTAGATTACAAAGATCTAAATAAAGCATGCCCCGAGGATTCTTTTCCTTTGCCAATATCAATCGCATGATCGATGCCACGGACGGCCACGAGATCCTCAGTTTCCTCGATGCCTATTCCGAGTACAACCAAATATAAATAAACACGGATGATCAGGAAAAGACCTCTGTTCATCACTAAATATGGTACCTACTTCTATAACAGAATGCCATTTGGATTAAAAAATGCTGGTGCCACTTATCAATGCCTAGTAAATCGGATGTTCGAAGAACAAATAGGGAAATCTATGTAAGTTTACATTGATGACATGTTAGTTAAGTCCCTGCGAGCAGAGGACCATTTGAAGCATTTGCAGGAAACCTTCAGTATATTGAGGAAATACAACATGAAGTTGAACCCGAAAAAATACGCGTTTGGGGTCGGGTCAGGCAAATTTCTCGGATTCATGGTATCCCACCGAGGAATCGAGATCAACCCTGACAAGATCAAAGCTATCGAGGACATCACGGTAGTAGACAACATAAAGGCCGAGGGAAGACGAATGTCTCTACTTATATTTGGAAGACAACATAAAGATGATTAAAAGAAGATAGATTGATTAGCCATGGTTGAAATGGCACGGTTGCGGAAATGATCAGTTCCCTTGATGTGATTAAGTTATGCATGTGGTTTGTACCGGTGTGTGCGGGGCTTGTCGGCCGTCATAACAGATTTCATATGGGAGCATTTGAATGCTAGGGCCTGTTAGGTGTAGGCTGATCCCGGAAGGGTTATGGTGGTATAGACTACAACTTAAGGATTTTCATGTTGGGTGGTTATGAGAATTCACTCGTGTGTTGAGATGGTACTCTTGAATCAAGTTAAGTAAGAGGTTTCTATATGATGAAGTGTTCACCCTGTTGGTGGTTCTGAAGTTATGACGGAATTCTTGCGTTACCTTATATTGGCATGCTAGGTGCGTTAAGCAGTATGTAACAAGGAGTAAGAATCGAGATTGCAGTTCTGTGTTAATAAGGATGTCATGAGCTCGGGAGAGTAGGAAAAAGTGATTTGAAAGTTCAGAGTAAGCTGGTGTTATCTTCAGTGTCACCTGAGATTGATATTCGGTGGAAGAGCCTTTGTACCCTAGTTATGGGTTCTCGATTTATCTTACATCGTAGTATGGCCAGTGGTGGATTATGGGGTGTTTGTCCTGGCTATGATGGTTGTTCTCGCGTATTATGAGAGAAAGTGTGTTAATGTGGACCCAGGTGAAGCTATTAGCTTAGTTTGGTGCAAGAAAGTAGATTCGATGTTTGTGGATGAATTTAAATATGATTATGGGCTCCGTATGAGCCAGGCATGTTCATTTCAGTAGAGCGCTTTTTCATGGAAAGGTATTAGGACAACAGATGTTGTTCCGTCTTCGTCTAATTCATGTGATATTGTGATCTGTGCCGTGTGAGTTGTGAAACATCTTGATAATTTCCTATGGGTCGAGGTCCCGTGTAGTGGGGATGTTATGTGAGAAGGATAGCTCTTCATATCTAGTGTGTGTATATATATATATCGCACCTCAGTTTTAGTTGAGTTTTGTTGCATGCGACTCTATCAGTCTCCCCAGGATGGTATTATGCACTTAGCGTGCTTGTGACCGATATTCGGTAATGTGTAATAGTGAGCAATTTAGCTCTGTATATATTTCCTTATGTGAGTTTTATGATGGGATCGGGTGGCACGCCGCCAAGGGTATGTTATTTGGATCGGGTTGCACGCCGCAACAGTGTGATGATGAGAAGGGTTACTATATATTTGTTTTTCTTATGTTTTACTTCCTATTTTCTGAGAAAAGTTCATATCAGTTGCGTGAGTTGAATAGTCCCTTCCTGATTCATTTTTTATTATCATGTTCGAGTTATGGCCTATTGGCGCGATGTGGTATCATGTGAGGCTGTAGGCCATATTTGGGGTGATTTGTTGGCTGAGCAGTTCTTATTGGGTGAGACGAGATTATCGGATCAGGTATCAGTGCGATAAGGTTATGTGAAGTGGACATTTAAGAACAAATACCATTATTCAGGTTCATAATGAGGTGATGATTCTAGTCAAGATGAGGTATTCAGTGATTTGTTAACTCTGTAGTTGGGTAAAAATTTCTGCACATCTCTTCCGTTGTGGTGGTATCGCCAGCATTATAGCAAGATGTATATATGTCATGAGGTGCCTTGGAACATCGGATTCATGGAATTTTGGCTATTTAGGTTGAGGGTGTGTCGTTGTGGTCAGATGATGACTTATGCGGTGCATGGTGCTGATTCATCAAAGGTATGCGGTCATGTTCTGGTACATTGTGTAGTAGTTGATACGGTGGTTATATATTGGAACTAGGCCTGGCAGAGAAATTTCAGGTGTTTGAATGAATTATGAGCTTATTATAAGTATAAAAGAAGAAATCTTCATATTTGATCAAGCTAATGTACTCAACTGGGTTGTGGTAGCACATGCAGGTGCTCGTGGTGTTAAACAATGATTTCAGATAACTTTAGAGAAGGTCTTGGCACGTTCGAGGATGAACGTTTGTTTAAGTGGGGGAGAATTTAACGTCCCAACCGGTCGTTTTGAGCTCTAGCACGCCGTTCAACGGTTTGAGGTCGTGAGCATATCCATTTCAAGTATTATGACTTGTAGGCGTGTTCGGAACTTAATGCCGGGGAGCTTAGAGTTGATTTGGAAAGAAAATTCTCATTTCAGAAGCCTTAATTTGGAAGAATCAACTAAAATTGGGATTTTGAGTAAACGACCTCCGAATCAGGATTTGAAGGTTCCTGCAGGTTCATATGATGATTTTGGACTTGGGCGTATGTCCGGATCAGGTTTTGGATAACCCGGGAGTGTTTCGATACATATTGTGGAAGTCAGCATTTTTGAAGAAATTTCCTAAGTTTGGCCTGAAATGCATTTCAGTGATGTTGATGTCCGTTTAGGATTCCGAGTCTGGGAATAGCTTCGTATGGTGATTTTGGAGTAGGGAGCGCGATCGGAAATAAATTTGGATGTCCATAGGTGTCGAATATGACTTGTGTGCAAAGTTTGGGGTCAATCTGACGTGATTTGATAGGTTTCAGCATCAGATGTAGAAGTTGGAAATTTCTAAGTTCATAAAGTTTGAGTCTGAGTGAGATTCATGATTTCGGTGCTGTTTGATGGGATTTTAGGCCTCGAGCAAGTCCGTGGGATATTATGGACTGAGTCGTGTGATTTGGACGGGGTCTCGAGGGCCTCGGGTGTGTTTCGGGGCAATTTCAGACCATTTTTCTCTGTTTTGCTGCTGCTGTCTTCTGGTGTATCTGGTGTGCTATGCGATCGCGGTCCCTTGTGTACGATCGCATAGAAGGAAATTTGAGAGGTGCTGGTTTGGCTTGTGCTGTCGCGGAGAAGGGAGTGCGAACGCGGTGGCTTGGGTTGTGATCTCTACGCGAACGCGGGGTCAGGTGTGCGAATGCGTAGAGGAAAGGGGAGCTGGGGGGCTGGGGGCCCTTTGGCCTATGCGAACGCGGGGAGGGGACCGCGAACGCGGAGTGTTGGCTCGAGGAGGCTATGAAAACGCGCTCAGGGTGTCGCGATTGCAGAGAGTAATTAGGGCCTGGGTGGATTCATTTATATGCGAAATTTTGGCCATTTCCTCACTATTTTCATCTTGGCATGGCGATTTTTGGAGGCTTCAAAGGGGGATTTTCATCATGCATATCAAGGTAAGTAAATTCCTCCCGTTTTAAAGTTAAATACAAGATTATATGCATGGATTAGACATGGAAATTGGTAGGAAATTGAGAAATCTTAAAGGAACCTAGAAAATGGTAATTTGGGTTTTTAGCCACGAATTTGAGCATGGAATTTAGAGTAAATTGTATATTTGAACTAGTAAAGCTATGGGTAGAATGTATCTTCGAGAAATTTCAGATTCCGGGCACGTGGGTTATAGGGAATTTTGGTCATTTCACTGAGCGGAGTGGGGGAAATTATATAATTTGGAATTGTTGTGAATATTAGAGTATATTTTCATTGGTTTGTCATTTTTTGGATAGTTTCGGAGTGTTGTGCAACGATTTGAGTCGTCGGAAGGGCTTGGAGGCCGGTTATGGAATTTCGGAGCGAGGTAAATCTCCTTTCTAACTTTGTGAGGGGGAATTATCCCCATAGGTGAACTAATTAAGTATGTGTTACTATCTGCGGGGGCTGCGTACGTACGAGGTGACGGGAGTCCGTGCGTAGCTACTATTATGCCATGTCCGAGTAGCCTAGGACCCACTAGCATGCCTTACCTGTTGTATCTGTGATCTTGTCTGTGATATCAGACTGCTAATATAATCGAAATTTTAATTTAATGACTAAGGAAGATTGGAGTTTATTTTCTTAATCATCTAAAAAGAGAATTGATTTCCTTTGCGGGAAATTGTATTTTCGGATAAGGTTGTATTATTAAACATTATAAAAACTTGGAAAGTGAATTTCGAAAAAAGAATTTAAATACTATTTTGTGGTTTTTAAAAGAGAAATCTGTCATTTACTTGGTTACTTGTTTTCCCGACGTATTCGGGGTGGACTGTTGATTGCGCATGATTGCATGTGACCGCTTCACAATTTACATTCCGCGAGCGGAGTGTTATTTCCCCCATTCTCATGGGAGCGGGCCGTACACCACAACAAGATTGAAAGAAATATTATGGTTCGGGCCGTTCGACCCTCGACAGTGCACAAAGATGATAAATATGATGGCTCAGGCCGGTTGTCCTTATCCATATGCACATGCTAAATTTGTTAAATATTTTTTTTTCATGCTTTTTGAAGTGATAAGATATTTGGGGGAAAATAAAGAAGTAATTGTTGATTTATGATATTTGGAGGAAAACAAAGAGGAAATGTTTATTTAAGATATTTTTGAAAATAATGAGAAAGTGGTAACTGTTTGTTTACTTCCAGTATGTACTTGGATTTCAGTGCCTTATATATATATACATGTTGTTTTACTACCTTTACACGCCTATCGTGTTCATCTTATACAGTTAATTAATTTGCTGGCCCTTAGTGAGTGTGTAATTCGACCTTTCGTCACTACCTCTCTAAGGTTAGGTGGGCGACTTACTGAGTACACGTTATTTTTGTACTCATGCTACACTTGCTGTGCGTTTTATTGCACAAGTAATTTCATAGCAATGTGGAGGATTCAGAGACTTAGGCGAGCTGCATCATCCGGAGGCGATCCACAAGTAACAAAGTCTCTCTCGTACTGTATTTATTTTCATTTTAAATTCCTTGTCCAACTTGTATTTCAGACAAGCTTTGTAATGATTGTATAAATTCTTCGAAATTGCTCATGTACTTGTGACTCCGGGTTCTGGGATGTGTTGGGATATAATTGCTAATATGGAATATTAAAACTATTGTTTTATTCGACATATTTTATTTAGTTAATATGTAATAAAGTGAAAAGAAATGCTTTTCCATAAATGTAAAAAAAAAAAAATAGGAAATAGTTTCAATTAACTAATGATTGTCTTGCTTGACAATGATGTCCGGCGCCATCACGACCTTTTGGATTTTAGGTCGTTACAACATGGTATCAGAGCTCTAGGTTCCCTTAAGTCTCACGAGTCATGAGCAAGTCTACTAGAGTCTTGCGGATTGGTATGGAGACGTCTGTACTTATCTTCGAGAGGCTACAGGGCTGTTAGGAGTAGTTCCCTTCTTGATTCCTCATCGTGCGATTTGATTCCTTTGAGGCTTATGCCTATGTTTATTCCTACTCAATTTTACGCGTCGCGAGCTCTTTATTTGAATCATGAATTTGAGGAATTGACATGGTGCTACAGATGTAATTCGAGATGTATCCATGTCTAATTAGTTGGGCTGTTGTTATGGCCATGCGAGAGAATAATATGTTGTTTCAGCTCAGTAGCTGTGTTTCTGGGAGCCTTAAGGCTATGCTCAGGTAGTGATGATGCTTGCAATTGGTTATCGTGCGATGTCGATATGATGACAGAATGCTTGCCCATATGTTGGGGTGGTGAATGGTTTGAAGGGAGGTCTTCTCAGAGTTTGATTCGAGATTTCGGTATTTTAGTTTCAGTAGAGGAAAGGCATTTGGGTTATGAATGGTCCAGTTGGGGTTGATAAAGTAGTAAGACTTGGTGTCTTCAAGTGAGGTGGGATATGCACCTGTGACGTGAATTCGTCGTCATTGATCGAATGGAATGTGTTAAGTTTGTCGGTGCTATGGTTTCTTTAGTTTCGTGAGGTCAGAGTATTGAGAAGAAGTATTGAAGAATGCGGTTGGTAGAGACCATGAGGTGCGGTGGTTCAGTACCGGATAAGTGTTGATAATGAAGGCAGATAGAGAAAGATGATCTCCGGAGAGCTTGAGGTTGTGGTGATCTGCTGGTTTGAGAGCTACAGAGAGTGATCCTAAAGTGAGGCTAGGTGGTGGTTCCATTTCTAGGAGGCCAGGTGTAAGAAGCGGAAGTCGAGCAGTCGCAAAGTGGGGGAGTGGCAGCGTAGTTTGGAATTTGAAGATATTGTCGCGCATTTAATTGATGTCCATGAGGAGCGGATGGACTAGTAAAGTTGGTAAATGAAGCAGGGCGTAGGATGGGGTATTGAAGTCGCATAGAGCGTGCATTTCAGCGTCGTTGGAAGGTGTCCGCGGGTGATTTCCACGGGTGGGTTATCTCCTGTGAATAGGTTAGCGGTGGCATGGTTGGCAAGTCTCTGTGAGAGGTTCTAGTGGCTATTCAGTAGGAGGCAGAATGTGTGAATGATGCTAGAGAATTTGAGCATTTAGGGAGTGCTAGCGAGAGAATTTGGAGGAATTGGACGGATTGGTTGAGCAAGATCATGTTATCAAAGGAGAAAGGATCTCGGCAGGGTCTAGAGTGGTGCAAGGAGTAGCTTCGGGCTAAGTGGGGGAGTCCCACCATCTGCGGTTAGGTTGCAGGATTGTGCTATAATAGGGTTGAGGATTTGTCGGCGTGTTGGCAAGTTATTACAACTAAGGGAAAGGAATAAAATGGTGTTTTTGCATGGGATTTGATGAATGTGTGCAAAAGTTGGCCCTGTCGGGCCAGGGTTAGGCTTTGGAAGATTCATAATTTTGCTTAAGGCATAGGTGAGTTGTCAGGATAGTGACTCGGTCATGTGTTTCCTTGAAAAAGGTGTTCATGTGCTAGAAAAGCCTTAGTGTTGATTTTATTCGGGGCCAGTCAGAGTGGGTGACTCTCAATAGCGGTCCTAGTGAGTTCAAAAGTTAAGAATTTGGCGTTTAAGGGTTTCAGGCAGCAGTATGATCGAGAATCGAGCTTTTGCAGAGTAATTTTTGAGAGAAAGGAAGATGGTTAGAATGTTCTATGATATGTTTCAGCATGCAGGATAGTAATGGAGGAGTGAGAGAAATAAACTCCGGATTGTAGAAAGGTTATCAGGAGAGTATGAGACGGGTTGCGGGATTTAGGCAGCATAGTCTCGTGAATCAAGGTCACTCGGGATGAGTGGGGGTTGAGTCTTCTATGAGTGGAAGGAAGTTGCTACTATTACTGAGCAATTAAAGATGATTAAAAGAAGATAGATTGATTAGCCATGGTTGAAATGGCACGGTTGCGAAAATGATCAGTTCCTTTGATGTGATTAAGTTATGCATGTGGTTTGTACCGGTGTGTGCGGGGCTTGTCGGCCGTTGTAACGGATTTCATGTGGGAGCATTTGAATGCTAGGGCCTGTTAGGTGTTGGCGGATCCCAGAAGGGTTATGGTGGTAAATACTACAACTTAAGGATTTTTATGTTTGGTGGTTATGAGAATTCACTCGTGTGTTGAGATGGTACTCTTGAATCGAGTTAAGTAAGAGGTTTCTATATGATGAAGTGTTCACCCTGTTGTTGGTTCAGAAGTTATGACGGAATTCTTGCGTTACCTAATATTGGCATGGTAGGTGCGGTAAGAAGTATGTAACTGGGAGTAAGAATCGAGATTGCGGTTCGGTGTTAATAAGGATGTCATGTGCTCGGGAGAGCAGGAAAAAGTGATTTGAAAGTTCAGAGTAAGCTGGTGTTATCTTCAGTGTCACCTGCGATTGATATTCGGTGGAAGAGGCTTTATACCCTGGTTATGGGTTCTTGATTTATCTTACAACGTACTATGGCTAGTGGTGGATTGTGGGGTGTTTATCCCGGCTATGATGGTTGTTCTCGCCTATTATGAGAGAAAGTGGGTTAATGTGGACTAGGGTGAAGCTATTAGCTTAGTTTGGTGCGAGCAAGGTAGACTCGATGTTTGTGGATGGATTTAAATATGATTATGGGCTCCGTATGAGCCAGCCATGTTCATTTCAGTAGAGCTCTTTTTCATGGAAAGGTATTAGGACAACAAATGTTGTTCCGTCTTCGTCAAATTCATGTGATATTGTGATTTGTGCCGTGTGAGTTGTGAAATGGCTTGATAATTTCCTACATGTCGAGTTCCCGCGTAGTGGGGATGTTATGTGAGCAGGATAGCTCTTCAGATCCAGAGTGTGTGTGTATATATATATATATATCGCACCTCAATTGTGTTTGAGTTTTGTTTCATGCGGCTCTATCAGTCTCCCCGGGATGGTATTATGCACTTAGCGTGCTTGTGATCAATATTCAATAATGTGTAATAGTGATCAATTCAGCTCCGTATATATTTCCTTATGTGAGTTTTATGATGGGATCGGGTGGCACGCCGCCACAGGTATGTTATTTGGATCGGGTTGCACGCCTCAATAGTGTGATGATGCGAAGGGTTAATATATATTTATTTTTCTTATGTTTTACTTCCTATTTTCTGAGAAAAGTTCATATCAGTTGTGTAAGTTGAATAGTCCCTTCCTGAGTCGTTTCTTATTATCATGTTCGAGTTATGGCCTATTGGCGCGATGTGGTATCATGTGAGGCTGTTGGTCATATTTGGGGTGATTTGTTGGCTGAGCATTTCTTACTAGGTGAGACGAGATTATCAGATCAGGGATCAGTGCGATAAGGTTATGTGAAATGGATATTAAAGAACAAATACCATTATTCAGGTTCATAATGAGGTGATGATTCTAGTCAAGATGAGGTATTCAGTGATTTGTTAACTCTGTAGTTGGGTACGGATTTCTGCACATCTCCTCCATTGTGGTGGTATCGCCAGCATTATAGCAGGATGTATATATATGTCATGATCTGCCTTGGGAGTATCAGATTCATGGAATTTTGGCTATTTAGGTTCACGGGGTGTCGTTATTGTCAGATAATGACTTATGCGGTGCATGGTGCTGATTCAGCAAAGGTATGCGGTCATGTTCTGGTACATCGTGTAGTAGTTGATACGGTGGTTATATATTGAAACTAGGCCTGGCAGAGAAATTTAAGGTGTTTGAATGAATTTTTGAGCTTATTATATAGATAAAAGAAGAAATCTTCAGATTTGATCAAACTAATCTACTCAACTGGGTTGTGGTAGCACGGGCAGGTGCTCGTAGTGTTAAACAGAAGATAGATTGATTAGCCATGGTTGAAATGGCACAGTTGCAGCAATGATAAGTTCCTTTGATGTGATTATGTTATGCATGTGCTTTGTACCGGTGTGTGCGGGGCTTGTCGGCCGTCGTAACGGATTTCATGTGGGAGCATTTGAATGCTAGGGCCTGTTAGGTGTAGGCGGATCCCGGAAGGGTTATGGTGGTATAGACTACTACTTAAGGATTTTCATGTTGGGTGGTTATGAGAATTCACTCGTGTGTTGAGATGGTACTCTTGAATCGAGTTAAGTAAGATGTTTCTATATGATGAAGTGTTCACCCTGTTGGTGGTTCAGAAGTTATGACGGAATTCTTGCGTTACCTCATATTGGCATGCTAGGTGCGGTAAGCAGTATGTAACTGGAAGTAAGAATCGAGATTGCGGTTCGGTGTTAATAAGGATGTCATGAGCTCGGGAGAGCAGGAAAAAGTGATTTGAAAGTTCAGAGTAAGCTGGTGTTATCTTCAGTGTCACTTGAGATTCATATTCGGTGGAAGAGGCTTTGTACCTAGTTATGGGTTCTTGATTTATCTTACATCGTAGTATGGCCAGTGGTGGATTGTGGGGTGTTTGTCCCGCCTATGATGGTTGTTTTCGCGTATTATGAGAGAAAGTGGGTTAATGTGGACCCAGGTGAAGCTATTAGCTTAGTTTGGTGCGAGCAAGGTAGACTCGATGTTTGTGGATGGATTTAAATATGATTATGGGCTCCGTATGAGCCAGGCATGTTCATTTCAGTAGAGCGCTTTTTGATGGAAAGGAATAAGGACATAAAATGTTGTTCTGTCTTCATCAAATTCATGTGATATTTTGATTTGTGCCATGTGAGTTGTGAAACGGCTTGATAATTTCCTACATGTCGAGGTCCCGCGTAGTGGGGATGTTATGTGAGTAGGATAGCTCTTGAGATCCAGTGTGTGTGTGTGTGTGTGTATATATATATATATATATATATATATANGTAATTCTTTTGTATTATTTAGTTTATCTGGCATTTCTAAAACCTTGTTAGTTATATGAGGCTGTAACTTTATTTTTCCTTCTCCTAGGGTTACTCCTAAAAAATTTATGTAATTTTTACACAATTCCATCTTTTTCTTGCTAATTATTATTCCATTTTCTACAAATAGTCTAAAGACTGTATGTAAGTGCCCTAAATGTTCTTTCATATCTTTACTAAAAACTAGAATGTCATCTACGTATACAAGTACGAATCGAAGGATATGAAATAGAAACTTTAGCGTTGGTAGATTCAGGATGTACCAAATGCATCATAAAAAAGAAAATAGTAGTATCTATTTTGATTAGCCTAATGGTATCCAAATTTTTTGATTCTTTGTAAATCTTATTCTTTGGTTTTCTAAAAATATTTCACCTTCTATATATTGTAATTCCCATTCTAAAGCTGATATTGTTTCTTTACTAATACTATGTTTTACTATATTACTTGTTTCTGTATTAATTATTAAATCAGATTCTTGTATATATATATATCGCACCTCAGTTGTGTTTGATTTTTGTTGCATGCAACTCTATCAGTCTCCCCAGGATGGTATTATGCACTTAGCGTGCTTGTGACTAATATTCGGTAATGTGTAATAATGAGCAATTCAACTCCGTATATATTTCCTTATGTAAGTTTTATGATGGGATCGGGTGGCACGCCGCCATGGGTATGTTATTTGGATCGGGTTGCACGCCGCAATAGTGTGATGATGAGAAGGGTTAATATATATTTATTTTTCTTATGTTTTACTTCCTATTTTCTGAGAAAAGTTCATATCAGTTGCGTGAGTTGAATAGTCCCTTCCTGAGTCGTTTCTTATTATCATGTTCGAGTTATGGCCTATTGGCGCACAGTGGTATCATGTGAGGCTGTTGGTCATATTTGGGGTGATTTGTTGGCTAAGCATTTCTTACTAGGTGAGACGAGATTATCGGATCAGGGATCAGTGCGATAAGGTTATGTGAAGTGGATATTAAAGAAAAAATACCATTATTCAGGTTCATAATGAGGTGATGATTCTAGTCAAGATGAGGTATTCAGTGATTTGTTAACTCTGCAGTTGGGTACGGATTTCTGCACATCTCCTCCGTTGTGGTGGTATCGCCAACATTATAGCAGGATGTATATATATGTCATGAGGTGCCTTGGGAGCATCAGATTCATGGAATTTTGGCTATTTAGGTTCACGGGGTGTGATGACTTACGCGGTGCATGGTGCTGATTCAGCAAAGGTATGCGGTCATGTTCTGAGCTCAAATATGACCAACAACCCGGTTCGTTTTGAGCGCTAGAGCTCTGCCAGTCCTAGTTCCAATATATAACCACAACTACCACAACCCGGTTCGTTTTGAGCTCTAGCGCGCCGTTCAGCGGTTTGAGGCCTTGAGCAGCTCGGTTTCAGGTATTATGACTTGTAGGCGTGGTCGGAACTGAATTCCGGGGAGTTTAGAGTTGATTTGGAAAGAAAATTCTCATTTCAGAAGCCTTAAGTTGGAAGAATCAACTAAGATTGGGATTTTGAGTAAACAACCTCCGAATCAGGATTTGAAGGTTCCTGCAGGTTCGTCTGATGATTTTGGACTTGGGCGTATGTCTGGATCGGGTTTTGGATAACCCGGGAGCATTTCGATGCATATTGTGGAAGTTAGCATTTTTGAAGAAATTTCCTAAGTTTGGCCTGAAACGCATTTCAGTGATATCGATGTTCGCCTGGGATTCCGAGTCTGGGAATAACTTCGTATGGTGATTCAGGAGTTGGGAGCGCGATCAGAAGTGAATTTGGATGTCCGTAGGTCATTTTGGAGACATTTGGCTAAAGATAGAAATTTGAAGGTTTTTGAGAAATCCGACCGGAAGTGGAAATTTTGATATCGTGGTCGAAATGCGATTCCGAAATTTGGAGCAGGTCCGTAATGTCGAATATGACTTGTGTGCAAAATTTGGGGTCAATCAGACGTGATTTGATAGGTTTCGGCATCAGATGTAGAAGTTGGAAATTTCTAAGTTCATAAAGTTTGAGTCTGAGTGTGATTCATGATTTCGGCGTTGTTTGATGGGATTTGAGGCCTCGAGCAAGTCCGTGGGATGTTATGGGATTGAGTCGTGTGATTTTGACAGGGTCTCGGGGGCCTCGGGTGTGTTTCGGGGCAATTTCAGACCATTTTCTCTATTTTGCTGCTGCTGCCTTCTGGTGTATCTGGTGTGCTATGCGATCGCGGTCCCTTGTGTGTGATCGAATAAAAGGAAATTTGAGGGCTGCTGGTTTGTCTTGTGCGTTCGCGGAGAAGGGAGTGCGAATGCGGTGGATTGGGTTGTGATCTCTAAGCGAACGCGAGGTCAGATGTGCGAACGCGTAGAGGAAAGGGGAGCTGGGGGCCTGGGGGCCCTTTGGCCTATACGAACGTGGGGAGGGGACCACGAATGCGGAGTGTTGGATCGAGGAGGCTATGCGAACGCGCTCAGGGTGTCGCGAACGCAGAGAGTAATTGGGGCCTGGGAAGATTAGCTTATATGCGAAATTTTGGCCATTTCCTCACTATTTTCATCTTGGCATGGCGATTTTGGGGACTTCAAAGGGGGATTTTCATTATGCATATCAAGGTAAGTAAATTCCTCCCGATTTTAAGTTAAATACAAGACTATATGCATAGATTAGACATGGAAATTGGGAAATCTTAAAGGAACCTAGAAAATGGTAATTTGGGTTTCTAACCACGAATTTGAGCATGAAATTTAGAGTAAATTGTATATTTGAACTAGTAAAGCTATGGGTAGAATGTATCTTCGAGAAATTTAGGATTCTGGGCACGTGGGCCCGAGGGAATTTTGGTCATTTCACTAAGCGGAGTTGGGGAAATTATATAATTTGGAATTGTTGCGAATCTTAGAGTATATTTTCATTGGTTTGTCGTTGTTTGGATAGTTTCGGGGCGTTGTGCAACGATTTGAGTCGTCGGAAGGGCTTGGAGGCCGGCTATGGAATTTCGGAGCGAGGTAAGTCTCCTTTCTAACTTTGTGAGGGGGAATTACCCCCTAGGTGAACTAATTAAGTATGTGTTACTATCTTCGGGGGAGGGGGGGGGGGCTGCATACGTACGAGGTGACGGAAGTCCGTGTGTAGCTACTATTATGCCATGTCCGGGTAGCCTAGGACCCACTAGCATGCCTTACCTGTTGTACCTGTGATCTTGTCTGTGATATTAGACTGCTAATGTAATCGAAATTTTAATTTAATGACTAAGGAAGATTGGAGTTTATTTTCTTAATCATCTAAAAAGAGAATTGACTTCCTTCGCAGGCAATTGTATTTCCAGATAAGGTTGTATTATTAAACATTATAAAAACTTGGCAAGTGAATTTCGAAAAAGGGATTTAAATACTATTTTGTGGTTTTTAAAAGAGAAATCTGTCATTTACTTGTTTACTTGTTTTCCCGACGTATTCGGGGTGGGCTGTTGATTGTGCATGACTGCATGTGACCGCTTCGCAATTTACATTCCGCGAGCGGAGTGTTATTTCCCCCACTCTCATGGGAGTGGGTTGTACGCCACAACGAGATTGAAAGAAATATTATGGTACGGACTCTTCGACCCTCGACAGTGCACATAGATGATTAATATGATGGCTCAGGACGGTTGTCCTTATCCCGTATGCACATGCTAAATTGTTAAATGTTCTTTTTCATGATTTTTGAAGTGATAAGATATTTGGGGGAAAATAAAGAAGTAATTGTTGATTTATGATATTTGGGGGAAAACAAAAGGGAAATTGTTTATTTGAGATATTTTGAAAAATAATGAGAAAGTGGTAACTGTTTGTTTACTTCGAGTATTTACTTGGATTTCAATGCCTTATATATATACTGCTTTACTACCTTTACATGCCTATCCTGTTCATCTTATACTGTTAATTAATTTGCTGGCCCTTAGTGAGTGTCTAATTTGACCTCTCGTCACTACCTCTCTGAGAATAGGCGGGCGACTTGCTGAGTACACGTTGTTTTTGTACTCATGCTACACTTACTATGCATTTTATTGCACAGGTACTTTCATAGAAATGTAGAGGATTCGGAGACTTAGGCGAGCTGCATCATCCGGAGGCGATCCGCAGCTGATAGATTCTCCCTTGTACGATATTTATTTTTATTTTAAATTCCTTGTCCAACTTGTATTTCGGACAAGCTTTCTAATGATTGTATAAATTCTTAGAAATTGCTCATGTACTTGTGACACCGAGTTCTGTGATGTGTTGGGATATAATTGCTAAATGGAATATTCAAACTATTGTTTTACTCGACAGATTTTCTTTAGTTAATATGTAATAAAATGAAAGGAAATGCTTTTTCATAAATGTAAGAAAAAAAAAATAGGAATATGTTTCAATTAACTAATGATTGGCTTGCATGGCAATGATGTCCGGCGCCATCACGACCTTATGTATTTTAGGTCGTGACACCACCCTACCGAATGGCGCCAGCAGAATTGAGAGAGTCAAAAGAATAATTGAAATATCTATTAGAAAAGGGTTTCATTCGGCCAAGTGTGTCGCCTTGGGGCGCACTTGTTCTTTTTGTCATAAAGAAAGACGGATTGCTTCGGATGTGTATTGGTTATCTGCATCTTAACAAGGTCACCATCAAAAACAAATACCCATTGCTTCGGATAGATGATTTGTTCGACCAGTTGCAAGGTGCTAAGTTCTTCTCAAAGATTGATTTGCAGTCCGGGTATCACCAGTTAAATATCAGGGAGCTGGATATTCCTAAGACTGCCTTCAGGACTCGATATGGGCACTTTGAATTTCTGGTAATGTCTTTTGGGCTAACCAACGCACCATCAGCTTTTATGGATCTTATGAATCAAGTTTTCAAACCGTTTCTTGACTCCTTTGTGATTGTCTTCATTGACGATATCCTTGTTTATTTGTGAAGTCAGGAAGATCATGCTGATCACCTCAGGGAAGTTCTGTAGACTCTTCATCAGCACCAGTTGTATGCAAAGTTTTCAAAATGTGAGTTTTGGCTAGAATCAGTCACTTTTTTAGGCCATGTTGTTTCCAGGGAAGGGATTCAGGTTGATCCCCAAAAGATTGCAGCGATAAAGGATTGTCCTAGACCAACGACCCCGATAGAGATTCACAGTTTCTTGGGTTTGGCTGGATATTATCGGAGGTTCGAGGGATTCTCTACCCTCTCCTCCCCATTGACTAAGATGACGCAGAAAGCGATTAAGTTTCAGTGATCCGATGCTTGCGAAAAGAGTTTTCAAGAATTGAAATCAAGATTGACTTCGGCGCCAGTGTTGACCTTGCCAGAAGGTTCAGAAGGGTTTGTGGTATATTGTGATGCTTCAAGGGTTGGTTTGGGGTGTGTGTTGATTCAATGTGGTAAGGTAATAACATATGTTTCTAGGCAGCTCAAGAATCACGAGAAGAATTACCCGACGCATGATTTGGAGCTCACGACGGTTGTGTTTGCATTGAAGATCTGGGAGCATTATCTTTATGGGTCCATGTGGCCGTGTTCACAGACCACAAGAGTCTTTAGTATTTATTCAAACAAAAGGAGTTGAACTTAAGGTAGCGGAGGTGGTTAGAATTGCTCAAGGATTACAATATGAATATTTTGTACCATCCAGGAAAGGCAAATGTGGTAGCCGACGCTCTTAGTCGGAAATCCATGGGTGGCTTGGCTCATTTGGAAGCAGGTCAGAGGCCTTTGGCTCGGGAGGTTTATCAGTTGGCCAGTCTGAGGGTATGTCTTCTGGCCTCAGATGAAGGGAATGTCGTGGTGCATAATGGAGCGGAGTCTTCGCTTGTAGCGGAAGTCAAGGGAAAGCAATTTAGGGATCCAACTTTGGCACAGTTGAGAGAAGAAATTCTGAATCAAAAGACTACAACATTTTCACTCGGCAATGATGACGGTGTTTTGCAGTGCCAAGGAAGTCTATGTGTTCCGTATGTGGATGATCTTCGGGAGAGAGTTATGGCAGAGGCTCACAATTCCAGGTATTCCGTACACCCAGGTTCTACGAATATGTATCACGATCTCAGGGAGATTTATTGGTGGAATGGTATGAAGAGGGGATTGGCGGACTTTGTGGCTAGGTGCCCAAATTGTCAGCAAGTGAAGGCCGAGCATCAGAGGCCCGGTGGGTTGGCACAGATTATGGAAATACCGACATGGAAATGGGAAATGATCAATATGGACTTTGTGGTGGGGTTACCTCGCACTCCATGTAGGTTCGAATCAGTTTGGATAATAGTGGATCGGCTCACGAAGTCGGCACATTTCTTACCAGTCAAGTCCACCGATACTGCAGAACAATACGCTCAGTTGTATATCAAAGAAATAGTCAGGCTCCATGGCACTCCAGTATCTATTATCTTAGATCGAGGGGCCCAGTTCACAGCTAACTTTTGGAGGAAATTTCAGCAAGGTTTGGGTATGCAGGTAAATTTCAGCATAGGTTTCCACCCGTAAACGGACGGTCAGGCAGAGCGGGCCATTCAGACGCTTGAAGATATGTTACGGGCTTGTGTATTAGATTTCAAAGGTAGCTGGGATGATCACTTGCCACTTATAGAATTTGCTTATAATAACAGTTTCCATGCTAAAATTCAGATGGCCCCATTTGAGGCATTGTACGGAAGGAGGTGTAGGTCTCCGATTGGATGGTTCGAGGTTGGTGAGGAGGAACTTCTAGGACCGGATCTTGTCCACCAAGCTATGGAAAAAGTTAGAGTCATTCAGAAGAGGATAAAGACTGCTCAGAGTCGTCAAAAATCCTATGCGGACGTTCGTCGTAGAGATTTGGAGTTTCAAGTAGATGATTGGGTATTCCTGAAGGTGTCTCCCATGAAAGGAGTGATGCGGTTTGATAAGAAAGGGAAATTGAGCCCAAGGTATGTCGGGCCATATAGGATAGGGCAGGTGGCGTATAGGCTGGAATTTCCCCCTAAGATGTCATTAGTGCACCTGGTGTTTCATGTGTCCATGTTGAAGAAGGTAGTTGGAGATCCATCTGTCATCGTGCCGGTTGAGACCATCAAAATTAATGAAAAGTTGTCATATGAAGAGGTTTCGGTTGCTATTCTTGATAGGCAAGTTCGTAGGTTGAGAAACAAAGAGGTCGCTTCGGTCAAAGTATTATGGCGGAGTCAACAAGTCGAAGAAGCCACATGGGAAGTAGAAAATGAAATGAAAGAGAAATATCCCCACTTGTTTGAATAAGTTCGGTAGTGGTTTTGGAAGTTGTCATCTCTAAGAAATTACATTGGTGTCAAATTTTGTGCAAGAACACTCCACTCCCCTAATTACCCTACTATTGTGACTCCTCAAACTTTGTGCCATAAATGTATATGTTGTTGTGATTAATTGGATCATGTGCAACTCCTTAAAATAGCTGAATTATGTGCAACTCATTGTAATAGTTGAATTATGTGCAAATTTGTGGAGTTAACTGAACTATGTGAGGCTTGTGGAAGTAATTGAATTATATGCAACTTGTTGAAATGACCGGATTATGTGCAAGTTGATAGAGTAACTGAAAATGTGTGGAATTGGTTAAAATGTGTTTCGGGGGCTCTCTGACAGGTAGATAGGCCTAATTACAAAGGAAANAACTCCTTAAAATAGCTGAATTATGTGCAACTCATTGTAATAGTTGAATTATGTGCAAATTTGTGGAGTTAACTGAACTATGTGAGGCTTGTGAAAGTAATTGAATTATATGCAACTTGTTGAAATGACCGGATTATGTGCAAGTTGATAGAGTAACTGAAAATGTGTGGAATTGATTAAAATGTGTTTCGGGGGATCTCTGACAGGTAGATAGGCCTAATTGTAAAGGAAACTTTGGCAAAATTTTCAGGAAATATCAGAGTTAGTAAAAATTTGGGGGTTGGCATGTTTTGTGTTCTCTTAACTAAGTGATTCCCCGATCCTCATTCGAGGACGAATGATTCTAAGTGGGGGAGAATGTAAAGACTCGTAAAATTTCAAGTCTAAAAACAATGCCCGAATGAGTCTCCGTGTGGTTATAACTGTAGAAATTCTTAAAACGGACCCTTGAAGTAAAAAGTACCCCGGGACTTAAATGATAAAATTTTCCAGATTTGCGCAGGTCTGCGGTCCACTATGCGATCACAGATCAGGTATGCGGACCGCATAGTGGTCGCATACTTGGACAGTTTGCTGTCCATTTTGAGGACATCTATGCGGCCTAGAATGCGATCACATTTCACGAATGCAGGCCGCATAGTTGTCGCATTCTTGCACCTTGATTTTTGCGGAGGAAATTATGCGACACACTATGCGATCACATAACAAGTATGCAGACTGCATAGTGGTCGCATACCTGGGCAGTCTGCTTTTCTTTTTGGCCCAGCTGAAGGCCACTTATGCTACAGGTATGCGGACTGCATAACAGGAATGCAATCGCATTCCTGACCGCATACCTGCTTCGAGGCTTCTAATTTCTACTTTTAAAACCCGACCCCCAAATTTATAAAACACCCCTTCCCTTCATTTTTAAAGGATATCTAATTAAAATAGAGAGAAGTGAGAGTGGGTTCTAGTGAGAGAAGTCCCCATCTTCCCCAAATTGGTCCTCCATCTCTACTCAGGCCTGGAAGTAATCGAGTGGTCGTCATCTTCTTCACCATAAGAGGTAAGTCTTCACCCCATTTCCACAAATTTTTAGGTTTTGGTTAAAAATGGAACACACATGAATTGGTTCTTGAAGATAAAAGCTAAGACCTTGCATGCATGTGAATAATCTACCATAATCTAGCAAAGGGAAGTAAGCTAGGGCAATCTTTCACTAAAAAGGGGTTAGCTAATCTAAAGGACCACATAGTATTTGATAAAATGCCCAAAATGAGTTCAAGGTTCCTAACTCTAAGTTTGAATGTGTCACATTGTAAACTAGATTGACGGCGTTAGAAGGTCCGGTGATTTGGGATAGAAATTAAAGGGGAAATTCCAACTCGAGGTATGTATGGCTAACTTTAATCTTCGTAGAGTCACCTTGTTGGTGTCTGAGCATTCAATATGAGTTTTTGGCTTATGCATATGTGAATCGATTGTTCTAATGTGTTGAGGCATAAGATTTTGTTCTCTGATTGTCCTAGTTGATTACCATGCCACCCTGCTATATGAGATTGTGAAAAGGTGATTCTTTGTGATTATTCTATCATGTGCAAAGCTCGTTAAATGTTGAATACATCGGTATGAGAGGATGTGCTGCAAAACGAAAGAAATGATAACGAATCAAATTGTTGAATGTTCTAAGTGCTAAATGCTGTGTAGAAAGTAATGGAAAGGAAATGTGGATTTATCTAATCGAACTATATGTTGTTGGTATGCTGTATATGACTCACTGTTTGGTAAAGATTACTATGGCCTTGATTTCACATGGTTATTTGGTTGTTACGAATGCATATTCTTGATGATGAAATCCTTGTGATTGAATTGATTAGTTGATGTTGCTATCAAATATGATTGTAAGATGGGATCGGGTTGCACACAACAGAAATCAAATATAATTGTAAGGTGGGATCGGGTTGCACGCCGCAACAGAAGTAATAAGGGTGTAACAAAATTGTAAGGTGGGATCGGGTTGCACGCCGCAACAAAATTGTAAGGTGGGATTGGGTTGCATTCCGCAACAGAATTGTACGGTGGGATCGGGTTGCACGCCTCAACAGGAGAAATAAGAGTGGAATATGATTGTAATATGGGATCGGGTTGCGCGCCGCAACAGGAGAGCAATTGAAATAAGAAATTGTGGAACTCTCATTTGTGTTTTCTGTATCTCTGTGTAGTATTTGTTCGGTTTCTTTGACTGTCTCCTATCTGTGTATTGTTGATTTTACTTGGAGTAAAGCTTGTTCATACATACTAGTACTATTCCATGGTACTAACGTCCCTTTTGCCGGGGGCGCTATATCTTTTATATGGATGTAGGTGGTTCTATAGCAGGTAGTCTGGTCTGCCGTTAGTGGTGCCTCCTCTTCATCTCTTCAGCAGTTCTGGTGAGCCTCATTTCCTCTCGGGGACGTGTGTGGACTATATCATTCTCTTTTGCTTATGTTGTAAAAGGTATAGCTGGGGCCTTGTTACTGGAAAGTCTATGTAAACCCCTAGTACTCTTAGAGGCTCCGTAGACACGAGGTGGGTTGTATATATGTATATTTTGGGCGGCAGTTGTATTCACTCGTGATCGTGGATCGCATTTGAAATGTTGTAAGTAACTTGTATGTTTTTTTGGGATTATCAACTGCTAAATTGTTAAAAAAGAAATGAACTTAAGTTGTAAATCCATGCTAAATTTTTAATTTACTACTTCCTATGGAATATTGTATATTATGAACACGGGGTAATGCGTTGGGTAGGAAAGGCAATCCAGGTTCACTTGTCCGGGTCCATCCGGTTAGGCACCGGTCTCGTTCCTTGGTTTTGGGGCGTGACACATATCTCACCTAAAATGGTATTACTGCTAAGGTACGCCCCCTTTCCATTTCCTTTTTATTTCAGACTAACACTTGTAGGTGGTCAACAAGAAATGACGATGGATTTTTTGGCGAACGACATGAAATCTTTAGGTCTGAAAGCACATGTAGCTCTCTTCTTTCCTTAGACCGATTTTGTCACAAATGGGTATTTCAGCGAGGTTTTTAACGAGGCAACAATTAATCGTGCTAGCTTAGAATCAAGACCGATTACGAATCGCCACCGAAGATCAATTCAACAATATCTGAGGTTCCTTTCAAATCAAGCTCAAATATTGGGGGCTATCCTCGGACATGCATTATCTTCAAATATCAACTCTAGCAAGGAAACCACTTCATAAAGGGAGGGTCTCGATAGATAGGATTTATTGTAAGGGCCAAACGGTCAAAGCAAACCGTTCCCACGTAGATTGCTCGAGCCTTGACATAAAATATGTACGTATGTATGACTGTTTGATCGAGAATAAAGAGAAGTGCTTTCCTTGCAATCATCTTATGTTTTAAATTTTTTTCCTCTTAACATCCCTTAAAGAGCTTCGTACTTCCGAAAATACCGAACCCAAGGGCTTAAACGGAATATGAACGACCACTCCCTCAATCGAGGACTACCGTCCAATTCAAATAGATCAAGTCATCGGGCCTCGGGGGCAAAAGACCTACTAGGAAACTCCCCGGTTTCTAAAGGCCACAGCCACCTCACTCGGGGACAATTATTTTGGGCAAGCCTAGATTAACTCGGGAAAACAAGACCAATGGGAAGATCCCAAACTAAAATGCTACAACCAATTTAACACGGCTTAGAGATGTCCAAAATCCGTAACAAAAATAGGCCTTCGTAAAAGAAAAAAAATTCTTTCACAACCGGCTCTAAAGGCTACCCTCGGCAAAGTCATAAAATTAAGATATTTTCGGGAAAAAAATTCAGTAACATCGAACCCCAACAATGCCTTAGCCCAGAAAGGCAATAAAGGCAAGGTTTGTTCGAAAGCTCGAACACAACCTTATTGTTTCATGCTAAGGCATTTCAACCTTTGTGAATACAAATAATAAAGCAAAGGAAAAATTTGAGAGCCAAAAGGGGAAGAAAAGCCTTATATATATATATATATATATAAGGCTTTTCTTCCCCTTTTGGCTCTCAAATTTTTCCTTTGCTTTATTATTTGTATTCACAAAGGTTGAAATGCCTTAGCATGAAACAATAAGGTTGTGTTCGAG